>CM074989.1:15849790-15865497 GCA_037576825.1 Pangasius krempfi | reverse complement strand
AGGTCTACATCTAACAGTCACAAACTCCACCAGCGATGAGCAGTAACTAGAAACTAGCACAGAGTTCTTGCACCATTTCGTGTTGATGTAAACACACAAGCCGCCGCCGCGAGCCTTACCGCACAGAGCTGCGTTTCTGTCGGCACGAAACGAGGCTAGCCCGGCTAGCTGAATGGCGGCGTCCGGAACTCTGTTGGTAAGCCACGTCTCTGTGAAAATAAAAATGCAGCAGTCTCTAAACTCACGCCGCGTAGTTTGCTGGAGTCTGATGTAGTCCAGTTTATTGTCCAGGGAGCAGACATTGGAGAGCAGGATGGACGGGGAGAGTCGGTTTCTGAAACCGAAACTGAAGAAAGATTTCTTAAACAGATATATTTTGTTCAAAAAGTATTAATTTTTTTTACACTGCCAAAAAAGCATTAATGTATGTGCCCTTTTCTGTTTTGCACAGCACAAATTTGATCTGTTTGGGAACCTCTGCTGTAGTCGAAAAGGTGTAAAATATCCTATTTGAAATTAAGCTCATGAACTCCAGAGGAGGTGCAATTGGGAAACAGATCTTTCCAGATATCAGACCAATCTTCTTCTGAGATGGAATGATCAAAAAATCTCTTTCCCAAACAGGGTTCTATAAAGTAAAGAGATCAGACCTCTGGTATGTCCCTGTTCACTCAAAAGTGCTGCGATCTCAGTTGGCTCCCACTGCAGACCCCCATTCCCAATAGCTGTTGGAATAAAGTGTTGGAACTACAAGTATTTTAAAAAATCCATCTTGGGTATACTTCTCGCAGTTGTAAAATGTCTGTTACTAGGCCAGCTGATCAGCTGTGTATTTGTGTTAATGGTAGCAAAAGAGTGAGGCAGGCTCAGAGCTGCTGAACCTAAAGAAACCTAAAGGACGACATCGAAGCCTACTTACAAACCTTTGGGCGCGTCACACTCTGTGAAGAATGGGACGAAAGGGACTGGCCCCACATACTTTTTCCATTTCTCTCGTGGGAGGCCCAACTCAAGTAGCCACCCAGCCACCCAGGAAATTGGCAGGGGCGAGCGATGAGAGGTTCACCCAGGCCCACGCGGTACCAAGCTCCCTCATTGGTTAGAACTGGACCTCATTGGGGAGAGGAGGCGTGACAACAGCCGCCCCACCTATGGAATTCCCTGGGAGGAGCCCAACATCACCAAGGAGCTCATGTTCAGCTGCATGGGGATCCTCAAGGACATCCTGACTGACCAAGGTATGCCCTTTGTGTCACTTTTAATGGCTGATCTGTGTCACGGCTGTTGCAGGTGAAGCACCTGAGGACATCTCTCTACTACCCCCAGTCTGACAGCCTCATCAAACGCTTTAACCCGACGCTAAATCAGATGCTGCAACAGGAGATAGATGAAGTGGGGAGGAACTGGGACCTCCTCCTACTCTATGTTCTCTTTGCTGTCTGATAGACTCCACAGGCATCTATGGGCTTTACCCCCTTCGAGCTCCTCTTTGGACAGTGGTCTTGGGGACTATTGGATGTGGCCTGGGAAGCCTGGGAGGAACAGCCCTCGCCATTCCGCTCTCTCGTTGAGTATGTACAGGACATGCATGAGCGGATCGAACAGGTGGCTCCGATCATCGAGGAGCACATGGAGGCCGCAAAACGGGATCAGTGAGTCTATAATCAACCAGCCCAGAGAGTTCCAGCCAGGCAATCAGGTGCTCCTCTTGCTGCCAAATGCCTCCTGAAATTTCCTAGCATGCTGGCAGGGCCCGTACACAGTCCTCGAGAGGGGGGCCCAGTGAACTACCACCTGTGACAGCCTGGTAAGTGTGCAGACACCCAACTATATCATATTAATCTGTTAAAAAAGGTCTGAGCCAGCGCCAGTGGCATCTGTGTTTGCCCAACTTCCCACAGATCTCACCAAGTGTACCTTGGTCCAGCGGGGAGATGAATTCTCCCCCACAGAGCCAAGAGCTGACGGAGCTGGTGGACCAGTTTGCCGACGTCTTTTCATCCACTTCAGGGCTAACTCATCTGGTCAAGTTGTAAAAACCCCACTGGGAGTTGTTGTAAGACAGCGGCCGTACTGTGACCCGGAGAAGTTATTGAGGGAGAGGTCAGCCAAATGCTCCAAGATGGGTTGTAAGGAGCTCTAGCAACCTTCCAATGCCTGACAGACATCATCCTGTCACCGCATCGCCAATTTGCAGCCGCCCTACCTGGACAATGTCATCAATCACTCCTCCACCTGGTCGGACCACCTCTACCACCTTGGGGAGGTATAGGATCTAATGAATGTAAAGCCGCATTCTAATGAAGCTTATTTTATATGGATTAACAAGTTTGGGCAACACTGCCTCTAATCATTGTGTAAAGGATTTGGCAAGTATTTTGCCATCTACATTATGTAAACTAATTGGCCTATAAGGGGCACAATTCTCAGGGTCTTTTTTGAGTATTAAACATATTGAAGCCATTTTCCAAGTATCAGGTAGCATAGTTTGATTGATCAGGTCTTTGATGTCTGGCTTAATATAGGTTGAAGTTCAGGCCAGAATAAATTATAAAATTCAGCAGGATAGCCATCGGGTCCTGGCACAGTTTATGATGCCAATAACTGAATAGCATCCAAGATTTTTTCAGAGGTTAAGTGGGCACTGAGATTAGATCTATCAGTATCAGAAACTGCCAGAAGTGCTACACCATCCAGATGATATCAGAATCTGGAATATTATTCTGAGATGTATATAATGATTTTTAAAAGGTTTTGAAGGTGGTATTAATCTTGCTAGTATCATATGTACAAAAACCCTCAGGTGTCTTCACCAATTTAATTGACTGTTCACACTGTTCTTTTTTGATCTGATAGACCAGCAACCTGACAGAAACAATAATTTGTGAATATGATTGGTGTATTCTAGATTAATTTCATGTCTGGCATGACACAACACAGCCCAATTAGAATCAATAGGATTTGTGTATCCACTCAAAATATGTTACTTCCCTTTCTAGATTCAGCAGATTTTGAGCCCTCATCTTTTGTGATGTGATGTGTTCTAGTATTGTGGCTTTTAGGGTTTCACAAAGAGTAACTGGTGAGACATCGTAATTTTTATTAAAATGCGAGTACTCTACTCCATTGGCAGACTAATTACAAAATATGGTGTCAGACAGAAGGGAGGAGTTAAATGTCCAAGCCTCTTCCCTACTGAGAAAGTGAGATCAATATGAACACTGACCAGTGCCAATAAGACAATTGAGCCAATATAACATGATTATACTTAATGAACGAAGCTGCATGGAATGAAAACATAACTGATTATTGAAAAAGAGGATTAGAATAAAAACAATACTTTTTAACTTAAGGGTTTAATTCCCACCAGATATCCGCTAAACTGGGGTTACGGCACTTATTTTTTTAAAGTAAAAGATCTAATGTAGGAAGCTGTATTGGGTGAAGATCTATACATCTGATGGTCTAATGTACAGATAAAATCTCCTGCCAAAAATCCCAGACTCCTACAATGTGGATTAAAAAGTAATACTATGTCAGATATAAATTTAAATCTTCATTAGGGGCATACACACCAAGTATAGTAATATACTGACCAATCAGTGTGCCTGAAATTATGATTATCTACCTTCAGGATTGTTCAGCTGATGTTCAATAATAAATGGTATGTGTTTGCTATTTAAAATTGCAGTACCTCATCTGTGTGTATTTAAAGAATGACATGAAAAACCAAAACCCTGCCCAACCCAATCCCTTTTAAGTTTTAGATGTTCATTATCTGAAAGATGTGTCTCCTGGAGAATTGCAATAGATTTTTTTTTTATTTGTTCAAAAACATCAAAATCTTTTTCCTCTTAAATATATGGCTCAAGCCTTTCACATTCCAAGTTATAAATTTACGTAAGCTATTCATGGCTTGGTATACTAAAACAAATAATTTAATGACAACAAATAATAACAAATAATCAATTAACAGATTTTTACCGTATAAAATTTTCTCACTGCTTTTTCATTACCTCCATCAAGAAGTCCTGTAAAAATGTAGGCTGCTGTTCTTGTACAGGACATGTCGTTTCACCTGTGTGGCCTAGAGCACAGCCTCTTTGTTGGTATAATGAAGAAAACGCACAGTGATGTTTCATGGTGTCGGCCTCGCATTTGAAAGTATCATTGGTGATCTGTGTGTTCGTTCAATATCCAAGCGAAGATCCACAGGGAGTTCCAACCACACAGGCAACATGTCTTTCAGAAACATGGTTTATGAAGGTTTGGTTTGGTTTATGAAGTTTGTGAAGTACAAGTGACTCTGTCTGTTAAACCAGCCAATGATTCTTGCATTAATGACATTGTGCCCTTGATATTGTCAAGGCAGTTGTCGATGCTATCCAATCAAGAATCAATTCATCCCAGTCAAGTGCTGATTGTTTGCATTTCAATTAGCACCAAATCATTCTCACTAATTTCGCCATGTTCGTTAGGACTCTTCTTCTTAGCAGCGATAGTTCTATAAAGCTGTGAAGCATTAAAAAGTGGAAAATATTGGGTTTCCTGAGACTTAGACACGTCAAGTACATTTCCCCATCAAATTTGAACAAAAACAGAATCTTATCACTGGGGTAGAAAGAAAAACATGCGACGGTTGGAGCAGAGCTTAAGAGGCAGCCATCCGCTGGAAGGTCACACCCCCCCCCCATGTGTTTTTTTGAAAAACTCCAAAAACAACAGTCAGTGACATCAACATCATCTTCCACAGGGTAGGGGTGAAGGTATCACAATCCAATGTTTGAGGAAGACAAGAAATATAGAGGCCATCTATGCCACAAAATGCAAACCACGCATCAGCAGTAAGAATCTGAAGGCCAGATTGAAATTTGCAAAGAAATACAGAGATGAGCCACACAAGATGGAACCAAGATTAACCTCTGCCAAGGTGATGGAAAGGCCAAAGTGTGGAGAAAGACAGGCTCTGCTCATAATCTAAAACATAGGAGCTAATTAGTTAAGCCCAGTGGTGGTAGTGTCATGGCTTGGGCTTGCATTGCTACTTCTGGAGCATGCTCACAAATCTCTATTGATGATGTAACTCATGATGGTAGCAGCAGAATGAATTCAGTCTGTCTGCCAACCTACAGGGAAGTGCATCCAGTCTAATTGGGAGGATCTTCATCAAGCCGCAAGACAATGACCCAACATAACAAAGGACATCACTGGTGGGAAAAAAGTGGAAGGTTTTAGACTGGCCAAGTCAATTACCAGACCTTAACCAAACCAATCATGCATTTCACCACCTGAAGAGGAGACTGAAGGGAGAAACCCCCCAAAACAAACAACTGAAACTGAAACTGCAGTACAAACCTGGAAAAGTAAAATGCAAGTTTGGTGATATCAGTGGGTCACTGATTTGATGCAGTTATTGCAAGCAAGGGATATGCAAATGAATATTAAGCGTAATTTACTTTAATACTATCTGTTCAATACTTTTGGTCACCTACAAATTGGGTGGTCTGCCACCAAAGATACCATGTTCTAAGTTGTTTAACACATCTAGATGTAAATATTAGGAAATTTAATTCTGATCTTTCATCTTATATCTTTCTATCCATCTATCTTTTGATCTCAAACCCAAATGTCTTCAGTGTACAGCAAAAACAAAAGAATTGGCCTTGTCATTCCAATAATTTCGAAAGGAGCTGTAGATATTTGTTAAAGGCTATATGAATGGTTAACCACACAAATAAACTGGTGCAGGATCAGGGTTTTGAGAAGAGCAGAAAAAATGTCCTACATGTTGATAACCTACATGTTTTTTTCTTTCTTTCTTTTTTTTTTTTTTTTTTGCTTACTTTTGTTATGTGCATATGTTTCCTACACATTAGAAGATTTTTTTTTAAAGATAAAAGAATGAAGATCTTTTAGCTTATTCATAAGTATCGCCTAAGGCAGTGTTGTAACAGAGTGCTGGAAATCAGCATTCGACTGTTGATCAGATCCAGCGACAAATGACCATCAGGCAGGAGACCAAATCCAGATGGTTTTGAAAGTTCGCTAAAGGGAATAGAAATAACATTTCACACAGGACCATACTGCGACGTTGCTCAAACGTTCCCTATAGGGAATATGACTAATTTTAGTCCTGAAGGGACGCTCGCAAACATACGCTCAGAGGACGTTCCCCCGTGGTCCCATTATGGGACCACGGGGGAACGTCCTCTGAGCGTATGTTTGCGAGCGTCCCTTCAGGACTAAAATAGGACCTGCTGCGAACGTTTATAGTGTCCGGGGAACGTTCTATAGCGAACATCATTAAAACGCCCAAATATGGACGTCCGCTGTTTGCTGGGAATTTAATGGAAGAAGCAAACGTTTAAAATGTACACGGAACAATACATAACTTGTTTGATACTGTCAAATACGGTCACTTCAGTGAAAACCCTTCAGAAATGCTTTCAGTGAGAGTTCACAACTTTTCAGCACTTTTGAAAAGTTACGTTCCTGTTGCTTTATGTGTATTATTCCTACAACAAAACAAGGAACTCTCCTTTGTTGCATGCACCCTACCACGTAAGAGCTTAATACACGGCACACTTTACTGAGGTAGTACCTTACCAAGTCAACTGAATAAATCGAAATTCAATTGTATGTGCCTGCCTATGTAAAAAATACATTTTTGATTTTGTGAAGAAATAGAGCTCTGTAACACTTTCTTTTTTCAGGCACATCCCAGAACACCTCTTCGAAAGCCAAATAAGCCTCACAGAATTGAAGCAATCATATAAAAGAACACAGCCGGCAACAGCCAATGAAATGCAGTTATATATCAGTCTGGCGAATAGTGGTGCTTTTCGCAGTTTCCTGTAAATCAAGCCCCGTCCAATCCAAAATAGCTAGATGGTTCACCGCTTCCTACTTCAATGCACTACACATTGTATGAAATAATGGCTTCCGTGCCCTAGTTAGTGCACTACGTTCTCAATGTGGAGCCATTTGGGATCTAACTTGCGACTACTTTTGAGCCCGAGTGCCTTTTTCAACCTTCACTCTAACCACTGTAGGGGCACCTTCAACCAGTTCCGCGGCGCACCGGCAGCGGATTGATCAATACAAGTTACTAATATTTATATATAGGAACTAATTTACAAATACAGGCATTATGTCTCTTCTTACTATTAGTAGGTTGGCCCATAGGCTTCTTTGTTCAAAGGTAAGAATTATTAACTTTATCTGATTTCTATCCAGTAGGCCTACAAGCTAGCTCAGTTTAGCTGATGCTTTCGTTTTATGAATTTTAATAGGGCGTTTTTATAATTCTGCAAAATCAGTAGGTTTTTTGACGACATCCACACTACAGTTTTAGATAAGAGTATAGCTGTGTTGTTCAAACGCCATTTCGGGCAGATATAATCGCCTAACGCTAGCTATGTCGTGAAGCTTTTCAATTTCAGTGTGTCTCACCGGCTGTTGAAACGGGCGAGTTTGTCGATTGTAGATACACAGTTAGCTAGCTATCGTTGCCATATCTCGCAAACGTCGGCTATCCATTAAATAAGTAACATTAACATTACTTGTTAGTGTTGTGGTTTCATAGCTGTCTTTACGCTTTGTAGTATAAGTCGGGTAGTTTTATTGTTGATGGGTAACAACTGACAACATACCTCTTCGCGTTATCATTTTCTTTAGCCATTTTTTGTCCTTTGCTGGCTAGCTGGCTAAATGCTATGACGTGACGAGAGAGCGAGAAAGGTGGTCGTATGCTAGCTAACCATATAAAGCTATCCTTCTATATTTCCTCTGAAGTTTATCGTCGGCTAGTTGCCAATTCATTGCATTGCAGGTTTTCCCTTACAGACCGTCTCGGTGCCATATTCTACCCATATGTAACTCGACGCTTAGGGCATAGACCCGTGTCGTTTTCTGTAAATCATACCCCGACACTCCTGGTTCGGCCTGTGCTAGTATTAATACATACTAAGAATTAATACGTTTGCTAGATTGATGTTTTATTATGCATGTAGTAATCGGTTTTAGTACTTGGAACGGACCCGAGCAATCATAAAGCTTGGCTGATAGGGAATTAACCAAAGGACACAATTTCCGCTCTTAAAAACACTGTAATCATCACGTCATCTTTTCAAACTGCTACTGGTCAAACATCACAGGAAAGCTGATGGGGGCTTGGAGAAGACCTCTGATTGCTCTGCATGTGCTAACATCTCTCTCACCGACAGAGGCGATGGAAATGTCAGCCTTGCTTTGGACTCCTGATCACAGATGACTAAAGAAAGAGCACATCCTTAGATAGTTGCACCTCACAATTCACAGCGACGTTTGATGCATTTCTGCTCAACGAGCTGCAGCTGTTTCGTGCATACTGTAGCGTCCTCCTTCCTGAGGCTACATAGCAGTATTTAGACTCCTGTAGGAATGTCTCTTTATTTGGAACAAGACACTTGTTCACTGTGAACAAAAGAAGGTTGAGCAGTGGTCAGTCAGAGGTTACTGGAAGCTTGGGCAGCTGTTGTGCTCAGTTGTGTTCCAACGCTTGCAGTGTCAAAAAAGATGCAGTCATTGATATACATTTGATGGAAGAAGTGTACACTAGCTTTAAATTGCTTAGGCTGATGTTTTATTTTTTATGATGTTTTATTGAAAATAGTAATTTTGGCTATATAATAGCCAAATGACCTGGCATGATGCTATTGGACTTGAGACCTATCTTGTACTTCTGTGTTAACACGTATGTGTGTCGAGATGCCAAGAGTAGGTTCCTGGGTATGTGTGATACCACATACCATCTCTTGACAGAAACTGATGAAAAATGCTTTGTAAAAATCCTAGTTTAGACAGTTTTACTTAAATGTCTCCTCTGTGATAAAACCCAGACAGATATAAATGAACAGCATGAACAGGTAGGTGTTTTTTCCTCCGTGCTTTTCATGTTTGCTTCACACACAGCAATATGATAATATTATTCTATAATGGCTTTATTTACAGAAAACTAGAATCATGACATTGTGACGTGTGAATATGAAGTGAAAGACTATACTGGCTGCAGCTGTCATTGCAACAGCCAGTTAAATCCTGCAAATTTGCACACTTTACTTTCTGTTTTCTTCAAATAGATTTCCAGTAAAGACATAATTTAGGTGATGTAATCTACAGTCTACTCAAAAACCTAATGCTGCTTGATTCTGCAAATAGTATCAATTGGTACTTTGTTTAAAAACAAAGTAGTAGGTAGACAATTGGTGATGGTAAGAATCTTCAACAGATTCCAACTATTGTGATGACTGTTGAGTTGGACTTTAAATGTCTGCAGAAAAATGTGGCGTATGCAGCTTTACGTTCAACAGAAATAAATTGTGTTGTATCTTGTAATGTGTGTCTCCTTTTAGCCTATTTTGTATCCTATACAAATCTTAATAACCTACTTTATAACTTTGGAGCATAGCATTAAAAAGTCTTCTCTGATGCATCTTAGGTTGTCTGTGGATCCAAACAGATAAAGCCATGAATGTCTTCACTCTTAAACATGAAAAGAGATTTGAATTAAGAAAGTGAAACAGCATATTTATCAGGGCTACTTGGCTATATGGGAATTTAGTAAGAATCTCTGCTGCTGTTTAACACAGTACATGTATTCTTAATATAATTTTATTAAAATTTTATAATGAGCTTAGCTAATTACTAGATAGGTTTATTTACAGTAAAAGCTTACAGCTTCGGTTTAGTAAACATTCTCTTAGCATGACTTTGTTAACAAATACTTAATCCAAAAAATGGACTAAATTCAAATGTTTTTAACAAATTAACTGTCTTAACATTATGAAGAACTTGCCTAGTATTGTAAAACACACGTTGGCTACAATTTAAAGCAGGGAAACATAAACAGAGCTATATAAAATGTTCTGTGATCTCTTATTAATAATAAAGGCCAGTTCACACTGAATGTTTTGTGAAAAGACCTCATTCAGTTCTATTTTAAAAAGCATTTCAGTCCACACTGGCTGAAGTGCAAACCTTCTTTTACATTTGACATCTTTTTTATTTTCATCCACTTACATGTGAGTGAAGTTTAAACACCATAGATATCCACTGAAATATTTACACCCACTTTCTGCAAACGCAATTTGTCATTCTAATTTATCACAATAACCGCCTAAAAAAAAAAAAAAAAAAAAAAAAAGACAAGACTGGGTTTGGTACAAGACTTTTTTTTTTTTTTTTTTTTTTTTTTTTTTTAAAGTGACAGCTTGTGAAAGGAACAGTGGAACAGAATTCCCTCCGTAGTGCTAAGGTCATCTCCTTAGGCAAGAGAGAATAACCCTTGAGCCTCCCATCCTAGGGTTAAAGGAATATGTTGTGTAATAAACACCTAGAAATCCGTGCTGTATGCAGGCCGTTTGCCTTGAGTTGCAACCTGTGTCAATGGAGGAAGAGTCCTGGTCCCTGAGAAATGTGGGTTGTTGCGGCTTCTATCTTTTCAACACGGTATGTTGGCTCATACTTTGTCTAGATAGGAAGTTGGAAAGGCCCATTCCAATCAATCGGTTGGTGAAGACTTGCCCTTGGAATGCAATTAGATACGTCATCAGGTATCATTCAGACTGAGAATTTTATGCTCTTTTTGCTCAAGTATACCATCCCTATATCCCTGGTTATCTGTGGCTCTGTGCATCCCCTTGTTGGATTCTGAGGTGGGTGAGGAATAAAGATGAAACACAACACATGGCTACCAAACATACATCCAAGAAGCGGCTTTTAGATTTGGATAAAGTTTGTACCCCTGAGAATCATGGTGCTCCTATGCTAAGTACTGAAGATTGGCCAAAATTGATATTCAGTCTACGTCATCGGATATGCCAGTCACAAAACTATCACCTTTTTCCATTCATAAGGGCATTACAGGAATAGGTGGTGTAGTGAAGAAATTGAGATCTGCACAGCTTTTGGTGTAATTTTCTTTTTTTTTAAAAAAAAAAAAAGCTCTTCATGCAAATTCATTGGTTGCTCTTGAAATTAAGGTCCTTCCACTTCCCACTCCTAATTACTGCAAAGGAGTGATCCGCAACAGAGAATCAGATGATGTAGAAGAAAAGATTACTCTAGAACTTGAGTTTTAAGGAGTGATGCATGAGAAGAGAATAACAATCACAAGAGAAGACAGAAATATTAAAACTGGTACATACATTATTACCTTCAATAAACCTCTATTTTAATCACTATTGGATATCCGAGCGTTCCTGTACTTATATTTTCCCAACCCTTTGAGACGCTTTAACTGTCAAAAATACGGACATGGCTCAGAAACCTGTAAGATTAAGAGTTTGTGTTTTTATTGTGGTGAGGAGGATAATGATAAAGAAGGTTGTCAGAGGCCATTCAAGTGCTACAGTTGTGAAGGAAGATATATGGCTACATCAAAAGAATGCCCGATGTGGATTAAAGAGAAAGAGATGAATGAAAATCAGATGTACAAAGAAAATCAGCTATAATGAAGCATGTAAAGTTTTCCATGATCCCCTCCTTTTCTTTAAATAAAATCCTTGCTTCAGTAGCCAAAAAAACTTTCTCTACAGTCAACTGCCAAACAGATCTGACGTAGTTATGAAAGGATAAACCACAGATTGTCAGTAACGGTAAAGGTGCAGCATGTCTAAGGACAAAAATTGCAGAAAATAAGAGTGAAACGATATCCATAACCAGTCCAATCAGAATTCAACAACAAAAAAATCAAACAATTAACAAGATCTCAAAAAAGCTGGAGGCACTCTAAAGCATCACAAGATGTGAACGTAAAAACCAACCCAATTAAAGATGTCGAAATGAGTGGTCATATCAGCCGTTCTCCAAAAGGCCGAGCAAGGGGGAGTGTACCAGTACTCCCTACTTAATTGTGGACTTATACCATCCAAATTAAAAAATAAGCAGAGCAAAAGCATGGAGTATAATGATTGAAGTTAAGAAAGTTGTATCCAGCGTTTCATCAAAGGTTTCTACAAAAAAGGTTTGGAATCTTGTGGTATGATGGGCAAGAACTGCAGACATCAAATTCAGCATATTAAACTTTGAGATAAAATATTAACCAAAAAACAAGAAATTGCTAGTATCCTTGCAGAAAAAATTCATCTACTGAAAACTCCCTTCCAGCTTGTCAAGCAGTTCGGGCTGTGGAAGGAAAGTGTTAACTTTTTCCTCTGATAATTGGAATCTTATAACTAACCTTTTACCGTGGAAGAATTAAGGCAGACCATAAACAGATCACATGATATGGCTGTTCATAACATCCACCATCAGTTTTTAAACATTTTTGCACATACTACTTTGTGCTTGCTTTTAAAAAAATTTTTCAGCTCCATTTGGATATCAGGACACATTCCATCTTCTTGGAAAGGAGTGGTAATCATTCCTATTCCAAAAGCAGAAAGATCACAGTTAACCTTCCAGTTATCGTCCCACAGCCCTGACAAGTTGTTTGTTAAGCTATGGTGAGAATGGTTAATGAATGCCTTGTATGGATGCTGGAGTTCAACCATCCTATATGTATTGCTTAATGTGGGTTTAGAAAAGGAAGAAGCACTTCATCCGCCTTGTGAGTTACATATTATGCTTTTATAAGAAAGGAACATGTGATTGCTGTTTTCTTTGGCATAGAGAAAGTATATGAATTGAACCGGAAGTACAGTATTTTAAAGGATTTACATCAACTTGGTTTCAGAGGATGGCTATCTACTTTTATTGACAACTTTTTAATCTAACAGACTTTTCAAAGTTTGAAATCAGAGTTGATCTGACATATTGTAAGAAAGCACAATAACCCAAACATTGTAATAAACTACAATAACCCAAAATATAGTAGAGTTTTTTTATTGAAACTGCTGAAATACCATTCAGTAACAGCAAGTACTGTTTAAGTACCTGTGAAAATGTAAAAAAAAAAAAAAAAAAGGGCATTTTTACAAAAACAAATTGCGTTCTAAATTATGGAAAATGTAATATGAGGCACCTCTAGCTTAATTTGTATCTGTATGTATATGTATTGCTACATTTTCGCTGCAGATAGCCAATCAAAAATATTTATTAGATGCAGAGCACATGGACCTGGGTTGTAACTTGCATACTCACTTTTAGATGGTGAATAATTACAGTGACATCCTTTCCCCTCAGTGGGCTATAAAGCATGCTAACACTTTGTTGTGATTAGACAGTACAGCACATGCTGGTGTTAGTGGACAGTACAGTGTAGGGAAAGTGTAAGCTGTTTGACTGCATGCCTAAAAAGACTACTTTTGAACTTCTCAGAGAGGCCTGGGTGATGTAATTGGATATCGGCAGTGATTGACACGTTGCCCATGCTGCTTGGAGGGAATACAACTAAAACAGAGTGTTTTTGCATTGAAAAGCCAAGCAAACAGCATATTTTGTGTTGATATGAGGAATAAAATGTCTTCTGCCCAATATATGCAAGATTTTAAATTTTGTTCTGAAGTTGAGAATTGTTTCAAAATGGCACATGCCTGGACTTCTTTGCAGCAAAGTCATCAATGTTTGCATCAAAAGACAAATTTTGAGACATCATGATTGATGCAGATCACTGCAAGTTCAGTGAGATGCTCTTGGGCCATAGTAGGCCTCAAGTCTGTTTTAATCAGTGTGAGCTTTGAATAGCTCCTCTCTGCAGCAGCCATGGTCACTGGGATAGTCACAGATATCCTCTGTACCACCCACATGTTTGGGTAGATTTCTTGCAGTTGCTTTTCATGAAAAAAAAAAATCAAGAATCTCGATGGTGGTCATGTTTGATGGTAAGTCTGGGAAGTTTCTCATTTCCAGGGCGAGTTGTTTTCCATCAGTGTCTGACTGTCCACCATTACTTAAAGTGCTGCTTAGTGTTCCACGCTGTTTGCTTCCACAGTTCATTTGTCATCGTAGAGAAGTTGACAAGAATACCAAACTTCTCCTTGACCTCTCCCAAGGTCTTGAACCTCTCCTTCAGTGATACATTGGTCAGAACCACCATTACATTAAAATATAGTCTCCATCCTCTTCAGTGCATTACTGATGAGCTCATATGGACATTCACATGAGAAGATGGCGGCGCGGCAGTAGCATGCAGCGGCCACTCCGGATACAAAATGGTGCTATTTTTGTCTTTAGCCCGACTTTTAGCGGCACATGGACATCAGAGCTACCGCCATGGACATGTATACCACCTCCAGACACTTCTGAACATACCAGACACTTCTAAACTTCAGAAACAACACCACAACTACTCTGCATAATGATTTGCTGGAGAAGCTTGTGGCTTGTGTGTTTACATCAACATGGAATGGTGCAAGAACTCTGTGCTAGTTTCTAGTTACTGCTCATCGCTGGTGGAGTTTGTGACCGTTAGACGCAGACCATTTTATTTACCATGGGAATTCCCCACTGTCCTTATAATTGGTGTATACATTCCCCCCAGTGCTAATGCTAAAGACGTGCTCCGTGAACTCTATGGGGCTATTAGCGAGCTGCAGAATTCAAACCCTGACGGACTGTTTATTGTTGCCGGAGATTTCAACCATACAAATCTCAAGTCAGTGCTCCCTAAATTCCATGTGCATGTTAACTTTGCAACAAGAGGCTTCCCTCTTGTGGTGGACATGCTGGACCTTGTTTACACAAACATCCCCGGAGTGTACCGTGCGGAGCCCCGCTCTCGCCTTGGCTACTCAGACCATATCTCTGTTATGCTAATCCCAGCATACAGACTACTCGTCAGATGCTCCAAACCGTTTCTGAAGCAGGTGAAAACCTAGCCAGCAGGAGCCATCTGTGCTCTTCAAGACTGTTTTGAACACACTGACTGGCACATGTTCAGGGAAGCACCAACTGATGGTGACTTCACCAACTTGGAGGAATACGCGACATCAGTGACCAGCTATATCAGCAAGTGCATTGATGAAGTGACGTCTCCAAGAGTGCTAGTGAGGACCCGAGACTCCGCCTTCAGAGCAGGCGACAAGGCAGCCCTAAAGAACAGTGAGGGCCAAACTGCCCCGGGCCATCAGAGAGGCAACGCGCCCACACGCACAGAGAATCCACAACCATTTCTTGGCCAACAGAGACACGCGGCACATGTAGCAGGGCATCCAGGCCATCACCAACTACAGGACATCACCACCTGCATGTGACAGTGATGCCTCCCTCCAAGATGCGCTGAACAACTTCTACGCTCGGTTCGAGGCACAGAATGGCATGACGGCAAGGAAGACCACCCCTCCTCCCAATGATCAGATGCTGTGTCTAACCACGGCCGATGTGAGGAAGACTCTACACAGTCAACCTGTGGAAGGCTGCTGGACCAGACAACATTCCGGGCAGGGTGCTTAGAGGATGTGCAGACCAGTTGTCAGATGTCTTCACGAACATCAACACCTCCCTGAGCAGCACCATTGTTCCAATGTGCTTCAAGGCCACCACCATCGTCCCAGTGCCAAAGAAGCCTTCTGTGTCCTGCCTCAAAGACTACCGTCCTGTTGCACTTACACCCATCATCATGAAGTGCTTCGAGAGGCTCATCTTGAGGCATATCAAGTCCTTGCTGCCCCCCTCACCGGACCCCCTGCAATTCGCTTAGCGCCCCAACCACTCAACAGATGACGCCATCACCACCACCCTCCATCTGGCCCTCACCCACCTGGACAATAAAGACACACATGTTCGAA
>CM074989.1:15829519-15849690 GCA_037576825.1 Pangasius krempfi | reverse complement strand
GACCCCACACACCCCTCTCACACACTCTTCACCCTCCTGCCATCTGGCAAACGGTACCGAAGCATTCGGGCCCTCACAACCAGACTGTGCAATAGTTTCTTATTCTTATTCAATATATATACACACACACACACACACACACACACACACACACACACACACACACACACACGCGCACACACACGCGCACACACACACACACAACTGAGCATCCTCCATCCTCTCTGAAATTTTTTTGCAAGTTTTTGCACACGTTTATTCTGTTACAATGCTTATTACTGTACATAGGCTGCTACTCTTGTTTACACTATTTCAGCTACTTATATTATACTCTTTGCACTATTGTCACTAGGTTCACTTTTTAACAGAACTGTGTACTGGTCAGCACTGCACTGGGACTTACTATGCCCATTGTCTGTCCCAGTAGTCATTGTACCGTCTTGTGCTATCTGCACGTTTGCATTTTGTGCACTATATGTATAAATTATGTAGTCTGTGTAGTCTTATGTAGCACCTTGGTCCTGGAGAAATGTTTTGTTTCACTATGTACTTGTATATGGCTGAAATGACAAACTCCACTTGAACTTGAACAGTTTAAGTTGAACCAAGCCTCTTCTCTTTGAGAGCAGCATCCCATTATCTCAGTAGTCAGTCAGGAAAGTTTTTGCCATATCCAGTTGCATAGAAACAGACTGCATCAGCTTACTGACATTTTCAATGTGGTTGACGATGTCATACCAGACAACTGAGCAGATAGAAAAATGAAAGGATGCAATTTCCTCTGCTAAAAATTGAGCCTCAATTTTTATAGCAGGATCTATTGACTTCTTTTACCTTCAGACGGGCTTCTCTCATTTGTGGGACCTGTTGGAAAAGTGCTCCTTCACTTGTGCCTTGTCCTCCACTGACATGGTTCTGATGACAACTGATAGCTGCTCTGGCTTATGTCAGGGATGCAATCCAATATAATGGAGAAGTATGTGCAGAGTTTGATCTCGCCTACAATTGCACCCATGATCTTTCCACTGCATTTGTCAGTTCGTTTTGCCTAGTTTTTCCTAGGTATGTTGTGTGTTCCCTGCTCCACTATCTGCCCTGTCTATCTGTTGCTTTAAGACAGGATCTGATTTGGCCATAAGCTCCACTTCCTTGTTGCCATTGTTGGGGTGGAAGAGTGAATTTGTGGACCCTCTCAGAGCCAAGTTTCTCTCAGCAAGAGACTGGGATTATTGCCCCTATGCTTTGAAATACTTGATGTCACCTCTTCATCAATAAGTGCCATTGCCTGGCTGTCTATTGTTTGGCACTTTTCAATGTGAATCTCCAGTTCTTTTAATGCATTCATATTTTGATATAATTTGATATGAATGCTGATATTCTGGGCTATTGCATTATTCCAATGAATTTATCTTCTTGCCCTGAAAGGGAAAGTGAAGTGACTTGTGGCCAAATATGGTGACTCATTCGGAATTTGTGCTCTGTAACCTATCCCACAGTAGTGAACACACACCTAGTGTTGTGGTTTTTTTTTTTTTTTTCCTTTTTGCGCCCGGGGAGTAGTTGGGGGTTCGGTGCCTTGCTCAACGAGCTCATCCTTTTTTGAGGGTGGAAGAGGGTGCTGGTCATTCACTTCCCCCACCTACAATCCCTGCCGGACCTGAGACTCGAACCCAAGACCTTCGAGTTACAAGGCCGACTCTCTAACCATTAGGCCATGGCTGCCCCCAGTTTAAATAAAACTGAATAAAGGTAATGATGGTAACTTGATGGTCCATCCTCTCTTTGAGGGAAAATGAAATCCCTCTTGACCTGTGAAGGTTCTTGGGTGACTAATTCAGCCCTCACTTTATCAGACAGGGCAGGCCAGTCTGCAGGATCCATTGGTGGTGGGTTGATAGACTCACCAGCAACAGTGAGAGGTTCACGGTGTAAGAGGAAGAACTTGGGGACTTCTCAGCAGCAGTTGGCGGTTCAGTGGAGGTAGATGAGCAGCTGATGGGCTCTTCAGCAGCAGTCAAAGTTGAGGATGAGTTAGTCAAAGAGCTTGAGGTCTTTTTAATACCAGAGTGAAAGTGAGATGCTTTGGATGGAGTGGCTGAGTTACCTGGAGCTAATTGAGATGAGGTGGATGGAGCCCCTTGTAAATGCTTCAGCAGAAAATCTCTTAGAATATGGAAGAGACCAGACATGGGCTATACTCAAACCCAAATAAAGAAATGCAAGCGTGCACACACGCACGCACGTGCACACAGTGCACACACACACACAGTGCTTACAGTTGAAAATACCTACAGTTGACATACCTAAACTTTAAATGACTGCAATTCATGAGTGCTTTAGATTACAAGCCTAATCTTGGTTTCTTTTAAAAGAAGACATTTAGGAGTTCTTTTTGGTGAAGTGAAAGCAAGCAGCAATAAACCTGAAATTAAAACATTATAGAAGCTTAAGTTTATTTTAAAGAAAATACACTGCACTAAACTTAAACAGAAAATGTCCCACAGTGTCTGTGCCAGTTAAGAGGTTTTAAATAAGCTATTTCAAAATAGTAAATAAACATCAGTGGCTGACATGAGCAGTTGTTAACTTGTGATTCTTACCTCTAAATTGCTCTTTTTATGCTCCTCTTCTTTACACTACTTTCTGCATTGTGCACCTGATAATTTTTTTTTTCACTAGTTTTTTCAAAATATGCTAAAGATCTGATTATGCATATTGTATAATTGCATCGCGACTATGCGTATAGTAATGGCACCGGCATGCCTAACATGTTATGATGTATCATAATCACGTCATGAATCAGGCAGTGTTAAATTAGTCCAACATGACACGTCAACTCATAAATTTTTTTCCGTTAACGACTTGATGTTATTTAACCATTTAAATTTAATCAGTACTGAAAGGATGTTAATTGGCACAATTAATTTCTCTCAAGAGGTAGAGTGGTGCCCCCAGGCAGGCCCTGGGTGGGGGAAAAAACACTGGTTACAGTGCAAAATCACCTTCCAGTTCAGAAAGATACACTGAGTAGAGATTACTTTGGGCTGGTTTGTAAATGTCACCCAGATATAAACTGGTCTCAGTTTCATGAACAGCTCGGGGAGAGGCTATAAGAAAACGGCGGCAGGTTGAGGGTCTGAACCGAAGCAGGGCAGAAAACAGGTTGGATCTGACTGCATTATTGAACCCGGTCCTCAACATCTATCCCATATCTGATCTACCTGTTATTTATTTATTTATTTATTTGTACTGTTTTACAATGTCATATGTCCTGTGTTATTTTGCACTAAGAAATGTTATATGATTACACCTGAGGCTAGTTAAATTATATGTTAAATATATTGTTAAAATGTTTTTTTTTAATATGTTTTTTTTTAATATGTTAAAAAAAAAAATGTGATTACCAAAGAAAACTTGTCCTCAGGAGAGCCGGTGATGCCAGTGTGGGGGAAGGGCAGGGATTTGTGAAGGAATTGGCAGGGGTTTGAGCAATGTTATGTCATGAGGTCTCATTGATGGCATAATAACAATATTGGGGCAAAGCACACACACTTGAGGATAGCTAGTGATCAGCATTTGTGATTTATAATGTTTTAGTGGTTGAAGTTTGTAATGCTCTACTGGGTTCATGTCATCTTTCCTCTGAATAGAACATAGTAAACCGAAAAGTTTTACCCTTTCGTTCAAACAAAAAAAACACTAAACTTGCAATGCTGTCATCTGTCCTTTTGTATAATTTGTACACTGCTTTGTTCATTACACCTGTGACTGAGTCCATAACACCGCTGCAGATTATGGTGCCAGATGCTTCATACCATTGTACCATTGCTTAGATTTTTATTACAACCAGTTATCTGATGTGGATGATAAAAATTAAATCTTCAAATGATTTTTTAAATTTATATTTAAAGATGGGGGCTTAGCAATGTGTATACTATGTTTATACTAAGTTTGTACTATGTTTATATTGGCCATCCCTGTGCCATTTCTAAGAAATCTTCAGTGCAGGGCAAAATAGAATCTGCTGTTAAATTGTTTCTATTTGATCAACTAAAGAAAATCTCATATTTTGGAGCTTCCTGAGGTCTTCCCTGTTTCATCTGCCTGAAAGCCAGCTTAACTTTGCCATACAACTTTGTTTCACTTAGTCTCATACCATAAATGTACTGCCTGCTCCAGAAAAATATTTGATAACAAAGAATTAGCCATTCACTGAATAGGTTCAGCCCCATTTATATTGACTGAAAGACCCAACAGAATGAAATAAATGTGGTATTATTAAATAAGTCTCATTATGAAATGAAATAAAAGTAGTTTTTTGAAATAAAACCTGATATGAACTAATAACTAACTGAAATATAACAATGTTATTGTTAAAACGAGTATGATGCAATAATTTTTTAATAATGAGTTCAATATTTATTGAACTTTATTTTTATTTATTGAACTATATTTACAAAGTCAAATGTCTGAAATAGTTTTTCTTCAATAGCTTCCTTTCTGTTGGTTATACAGAGATGTTCATATTAAGGGACTTATAGCCCATTTTCTGTCTCTCTTTGATTTGTGCCATCCGTTCTATCTATATTTTAAGGGTATTTGAGGCATAAAATTGGTAAGGAGGAGGACTAGACTTGTTGGCAGTGTAGGCATCCCTGTCCATGCTGTTGGTGTCGAGATCTAGATGTTTTGTCTTGTCTTGCATTATTATTTTTCTGTGCAGAAGCAGTAGCCTTTATTTATTACACTAGGTTCAAACTGTTGTCAGTTTAGCATGATCCACCTATATAGTTCATGAAGTTAATATATATATATATATATATTTTGTTTTCCAGAATGCAGCAGGTGTTGCTGTGACCGCCAGAAATGTTAGTGCATCCACAGTAAGTAACCTGGGGGTGGGGGCGGGGGGGTCTGATTTAACTTATTCAGAATGTTTACTGCAGGTTTTAAAAGAATAGGTTTTGTCTTTATCTCAAATTCGGTTGTAGTAGGAAAAAATGGTTAAATTTCAAGTAGAAAATTTGGCAGTTTAACTTCATGTGATGTATAACCTTAATAAACGGGTTGTGGAAATCCATGAAAAATGTTTGGAATTCTCAGAAAGCTGAAACACGCCCAGATTGAAATACAGCTGCAAACAGCAATTAAGGGGGCCAATAATTTTGTCCCCACGCTTTAACAAGGGCCACTGGGACCATCAGTACTTGCTCCGATGGAGATATACTAAAATTTGAAGGCACAAGGTACAAAAAACAGCAAGTGTGGCGATATCTCAGCAGCAGCTTGACCTTGCAAAAAAAAGTCAAATCTTGTTTCTTAGCTTTAGCTCATGTTGGTAAATATATGTGACAAATTTAATGTCAATATATAAAAACTGAAAAATGCCCTCACTCCCTGTTTGGCACCTTAGCCATCAGATTCGTTTGCAGATTATGGATCAAAAATCTGAGAAGCATATTTTTCCAACTGATCACATGATACAATCCAAATTTAGTGATTGGACAAAATTTGTAGAAGAAGCAAAAAACAGTTTCTTGAATTTCAACATGGCCAACTTCCTATTTGCAGATCACAGATTTGTTACATGTAGAACTCTCGGCACCTTCCAAGGAATCAAGCGAAAGAAGAATCATGATTGCAGGTTGCATAAGCAGTTCAAAAGTTATGAGCAGTTTTACTAATGTGTGAATTATAGTGCCCCTAGAGGAGATTTAGACAAAAAAGGAGTCACAAGGTAATTTACTCACCTACTAAGTTGGGTCAAAATGCATCACATCGCTGCCAAGCCATGCCCTCACTTTCTGTTTGTTTGCGACTTCACCATCAAATTCATTTGAGTGTTCTGGATGAATTGTCCATCATATCATGCTTTGCTTCATGGCGCCCCCCGAGGCAGACGTGTTTGCTCGTTCCCCACTCGAATGCAGTTTTTTTTCTTTTTTTGTTTGTTTCTTGTTTTCTCTGCAGTGCACAAATGCAATACACTGCTAACATGCAACAGACAGGCATTGCTGGACATTGCCAATTCAGCCAACCATTTTGAATTTACCTCTTTTTATATCTCCGGAACTACAACTCATTTCTCGCACTACCCCCAGGAAGGCCTTGAAGCACCGAACTCAAGCGAGGAAGTTGACCCGAGGAGAGTGCTCTGGAGACGACGAGGCAAGAGGGGAGGGCTTCATGCTAGGCTAAAGGCCCGTGCTAACAGACCACCATTACCCAGCCTCTTGTTAGCTAACATGCAGTCTCTGGAAAACAAACTGGATGAGCTCAGAGCAAGGATCACATCACAACGCGAAGTAAGAGAATGCTGCGCTCTGATTTTTACAGAGACCTTGCTCTCAGAAAAAGTACCGGAATCCTCTGTTCAGCTACAGTCTCAGTCCTTACACCGAGGAGACCGGACCACAGCCTCCAGTAAGGCTAAAGGGGGAGGTGTGTGTGTGTTTATTAACAACTCCTGGTGTGGAAACATACAGACTGTTTATAAGCACTGCTTGCCAGATGTGGAGTTTTTTTATTGCTGAAATGCCATCCCTATTATCTACCAAGGGAATTCACTGCTGTGTTTATAGCCGCTATTTACATCCCTCCGCGAGCCAACTCCACAGCCGCGCTCGGCAAGCTCCACGATGTTTTCAGCGTGCTAGAGACGGCTCATCCTGATGCTGTTTTTATCGCCGGTGGCAACTTGAATCAGTGCAATTTACATACTATACTTCCCAAATATCACCAACATGTGGACATTCCCACCCGCGACAATAAAACGCTGGACAATGTTTACAGCAACATACGCAGTGCGTATAGGGCTGCACCCCGCCCCCACTTTGGTCGGTCAGACCACATTTCTTTGTTCTTTTACCCAGCCTACAGACAAAGACTCAAACAAACAAACCCTGTCACCAAACAGGTTAAGCTCTGGACCCCAGAGACTGAGGGCATCTTGCAGAACTGTCTTGCTCTGACAGACTGGAATGTGTTTAAAGCAGCCACTCTGGAGGACTCTTCTGTCAGCATACAGGATTATGCTGAGTATGTGACTGCGTACATTAGCACTTGTATTGATAACATTGTACCCACCATACAAGTCAGGAAGTTCCCCAATCAGAAGCCCTGGATAAACAGTCAGGTATGCCAAATGCTTCGTGCTCAATCTTTTGCATTTACATCAGGCAACAAGACAGAGTAAAAGCTGCAAAGTACGGACTGAGAAGAGCCATTACAGCGGCTAAAAGACAGTACAGAGAGAAGCTGGACAGTTTCTACTCTACTGCCGGCGCCGAAAGGATGTGGCAAGGCCTGCAGCACATCACAGACTACAAGACCACCACGAACACTACTATCAGCCTTTCAGACAGCCTGCCGGATGACCTCAACACTTTCTACGCCCGCTTCGAGACCTCCAGTGTCGACACAGTGAGGAGGCGCACACACTCGGACCACTCAATCCGCCACCACCCCCATTCCTGGGCGGGCCGTCAGAGCTTATGCTACAGAACTGGCTGATGTTCTCACTTCCATCTTTAACCTCTCCCTCAGTCAAAGCACCGTCCCAGCCTGCTTCAAAACCACAACCATCATCCCCCTTCCCAAGAAGAGCCTCTGAACCAGTCTGAACGACTACAGGCCAGTAGCCCTCACCCCCAATCATCATGAAGTGTTTTGAGAGAGTGGTTCAGAGCAGCATGCCAGACACTTTTGACCCCCTGCAGTATGCATACCAGACCAGCAGGTCCACCTCGGATGCCATTGCTGCTGCCCTCCATATTTCCCTCTCTCACCTGGAAGATAAGGACACCTACATCAGGATGCTCTTTATCGACTACAGTTCCGCCTTCAACACGGTCATCCCCCATAAACTCACCCACAAACTGTTTGCACTTGGATTACACTCCACACTCTGCAACTGGCTCCTAGATTTCCTGACTGGTAGACCGCAGTCTGTCAGGATTGGAAATAGGACCTCAGACACCATCATAACAAACATTGGCACCCCACAGGGGTGTGTTCTCAGTCCCATCCTCTACACATTGTTCACACATGACTGTGTCGCCTCCCACAAGGACAATATCATCGTGAAGTTCGCTGACGACACCGCAGTGATAAAATGGATCACTGGCGGAGATGAAGCGGCCTACAGAAGGGAGGTGGCCAGTCTTGTGACATGGTGTGAGGACCACAACCTCACCCTCAACACAGACAAGACAAAGGAGATGATAGTGTACATGAAGAAAGAGAGGAGAACTCACCAGCCCCTGTTTATCTGAGAGGTTGAAGTGGAGAGGGTGAGCAGCTTTATATATTTGGGGGTCGACATCAGCGAAAACCTCACCTGGACACTCAACACCACCCAACTGGTTAAGAAAGCACAACAGCAGTTGTACTTCCTAAGGAGGCTTAGGAAGTTTGGCATGTCACCTAAGATGTGTTGTTGAGTGTCTTGACCAGCTGCATCACTGTGTGGTATGGCAGCACTACAGTGAGGGACCGCAAACATCTGCAGAAAGTGGTGAAGACGGCTGAGAAGATCATCAGGACTCCACTGCCCTCTCTGCAGACCATTTACCACCACAGAGTCCACAGGAGAACTATTTTTTACATAGTTTACACTTGTCTTGGCATTCAGTGTGGACAGCAACGAAAGAATTCCATTGTACAGGGAAACTTGTTTTTCCTCACTGTGCACATGACAATAAATGCTTTGAATTGAATTGAATATCAAAACCTGAGAAACAACTAGTGTTTGGGTTGGTGTCCTGATGCTCTCTTCCAAATTTCATCGTTATTTTTACAAAATTTGTGTAGAAGAAGCAATTTTTGTTCAAATTCAGAAATCACAAATTCCTTAGAACATTCTGAACCTTCAAAGGAATCAATAGAAACAAGAATTTTGATGATGAAAGGTTTAAAACTTATTAGTAGTTTTATGAATTTGCAAATTATAGCACCACCTACAGGTGAATTTAGACAAACCTTCTTGGAAATTCTTAGGTTGAAGTCCTTATCTTATCTTATCGTTATCTACAAAGTTTGGTCAAAATACATCACCCAGGTGTTGAGATGCCCTCACTTCCTGTTCGGTGGCTTTGCCATAAAATTTGTTGGTGCATTTTGGACAAACTGTCCCATCATCATAAATCTGAGAAACAACTTTTTATCAAAGTGGTCTCACAATGCTGCATTCTAAATTTGGTGAGGATTGGATACAATTTATAGGAGCAAAAACCTTTCTGGGGAAAAAAAACATGTCCGCCTTCCTGTTTGAGAAATCAAAAATTTGTTACATTCACAACCTCATGATGAGATCTAACATGAACACTGTCTGCGCATAATATACAATAATTTACATGATGGCATGATTAACGTGATAGCATCTCCTGGTGGCCAAATTTTTTCAACTTTTCAACAGACCTCTGGGGCAGAGAGGCTGGTCCACTTATGTGACGAGAAGCATGTCGTTAGGTTGCTCCAGGTTGTTTGGCTATGATATTGATGTTTAATGCAAACTCGAATAAGACTAAAATCAGATGCGTCAGTGTCTCACATTGTCAATGATCACATCATGGTCTCATCAGTACAATATCATTCAAAATCAACACTCCAGATATTTTCAGAAGTGTCAAGTTGTTTCAAAATGTCATGGCACAATGTTTGCCTTTTTATTTTGTAGCCCTAAAGGGACAGCCTGGAAAATTATTTGTCTAAAATACTTTATAAATTGTTCCCTTACTATGTTTTCCATTTTCTTTCAAGTATTAGAAACACAATGGCAAAATCTATTTTTTTTTTTTTTTTTTTTGCTTTTTTGTAATGCTTATACACATCTATAGTTGTTAAGGTCTGTACCTATTCAGATGGACCACATTTATAGTCGCAGCATAATGCAACTTATTAGCATCAATAAAGCATACACACTGCCTTTGTGGCAAGGTATCCAGGCCTTCACAGAAGTCAAAGCTCCATCACATGTCTGTGATGGTGATGCCTCACTCCCAGATGCACTATTCTATGCATGGTTTGAAGCACAGGACAACATGCCAGCAGGGAAGACCACCACAAATTCCACTGACCAAGTACAGACGTGCAGACATCAGGAAAACACTGTCCCAAGTTAACCCACGGAAAGCTGCTGGTCCTAACAACATACCAGGTTGGGTGCTCAGGGAATGTAATGATCAGCTTGCAGGTGTCCTTACAGACATCTTCAGCATCTCCCTGAGCTAAGCTATTGTGCCTGTGTGCTTGAAGACTACCACCATCATCCCTGTGCCAAAGAAATCGTCTGTTTCCTGCCCAAATGACTACAGGCCCTTTGCACTCACACCTATTATCATGAAGTGCTTTTAGCGGCTAGTCATGAAACATGTAAAGAGCAGCCTTCCCACCACACTTCACCCATTTCAGTACACCTACCGTCCTAACTGCTCAACAGAGAACGCCATATCTGCCATCATCCTTTCTCTGACCCACCTGGACAATAAGGAAAATTATATAAGAATGCTGTTTATAGACTTCATTTCAGCATTCAACACAATCATCTGACAACAGCTAATAGAAAAGCTGAGCCTGCTGGGTCTGACCTCCTCCCTCCTCAGCTGGATCCTGGACTTTTTGACCGGGAGACCCCAGTCCGTTAGGATCGGCAACTCCACCTCCAGCACCACCGCAGTTCTCCCCAAGGCTGTGTGCACAGTCCACTGCTGTTCACCCTGCTGACTAGTGACTGTGCTGCAATGTACAGTTCATATCACATCAGGTTTGCTGATGACACTACAGTTGTCCTCACCAGCAACAATGATGAGTCAGCTTAGAGGGAGGAGGCCCTCAATGTTAAGGAGACCAAAGAGGTAATTGTTGACTTCAGGAGAACTTGAGTGGACCACTCACCACTGTACATCAATGGAACAACTGTGGAGAGTGTCAAAAGCTCCAAGTTTCTTGGTGTGCACATGACGGTAGACCTCTCCTGGATTCTCAATTCCACTTGCCATTTCCTACACCACCTTCTACAGAGGGACGATAGACTGACCAGCTGTCTTACTGTTTGGTATTGGAACTGCACAGTCTCTGATGTAACCCCTGCATCCGCAAAGCCACCAGCATTGCGGATGACCTCTCCCACCCCTCACATGGACTCTGAGCATCCATGCCACCATAACCAGACTCCACAACAATTTCTTCCCAGAGGCAGTAAGATTACCTTGCTACCTCCCAACACACACCTGTGCTGGTTAAAGCCCTAACCCAGTATGACTCAATAATACTGCACATTTCACTTTACAGTGCTATATTAGACATTTCTATTTGAGACTCTCGAGGAGGGGTGGGGCTGGACAGACGGACACCGACACAAACACAAAGGAATCATGGTGTTCGTGTGTTTCTTTTAATGACATATAATAACTGAGCAATTATTTGAACTGTACATTGAACTAACCATATTCTCCGACGTTCTGTTTCAATGTATACTAGCTGCGTAGAGGAATGACAATAAAAACCCACATGACTAAAACAATAGGCTTTATATAGATAGATAAATCTTGATATGGCTGTGAGTCATTAAGAGAAAACATTCTGGTTTGTATTTGGCTCAAACTGTGGCTGGCATGCTTGTGTACAGTCGGGATGAATGTGCAATTAAGCAGAAATTAATACTTTTAAAATACTCTGGAATTTTTCATACATGTAAGGGATTTAGGTTCTGTTCATCCTCCTCATTACCCAAGTTCACATGAAAGACTAGAAAAAGTAGAGTTTATATGGAGGTTGCAAAATGCTAAAATTATATGAATATGAATTTTGTATATATGAATTATATACGTCACATTAATTTTGTGGTTTATGTGCTCAATGTACATTTTTGCCAGTTTATTTTGCTTTGTTTTGAACTTGTTTATATAGTTTATACAATTTATTTAAATTTTGTAATGAGCTTAGTTTTGGCTAATAAAAGCCTTACTGATCTTGTTAATGGGTAATTAATTAAAAAAAAAAAAAAGACTAAATGCTAATGGTAGCGACTGGCAGATGCAGCTCACTTGTAACCAGATTTTTTTTTTGCTCACAAGCCTAAATTATACTCCCTCTTTTTAGCTGTTAAATCCGTTTTTGTTTGTCTTGGCTTTTGAATTCTGCAACTGCAACTATTTTTGGACAGTATTCTGATATTTTGACCTCTTGACTTGCAGAATTTGAAAGATGTCTTGGCAGATCTCATTCCCAAAGAGCAGACTAGAATCAAGAACTTCAGGCAGCAGTATGGCAAAACCAGCATTGGCCAAATCACTGTGGATATGGTAAGAGAAGCCTTTTTTCTTCATCCATAAAAAAATCAATGAACTGTGACAGTGACAGTATGGAATTGCATTAGATTCACCAGAACCTAAACCTGAGTTTATGATGCTTGGGGTATTTTATGTTATTGAAAATGCAGTTTCATTTTAGTGGCATTGGAAGGTTGTAAGTTTTAATTTCAGGACTGTCAGAGAGCTGTATTAGGTCCTTGAGCAAGGCTCTTTTATCTGGACTGTGTCTTGACTCAGTTGCAAAGTTTATTGAATGAATGAGTTAATTTGCATACAGTTCTAATAAATTGTAAATTTAAATATTGTAATTATTATATTTATATATATTATTATTATATAAAATTGTAAATATTTTGCAAATTTAGGTTTAAAAAATACGGTTAAAAAAATATAGCGCACATAGTATTTATGCGTTTCTTGAAATTCTAATGATCTTGTATGTAATGGTATATTTTGGGAGATTTTCCTACTGTTACATATGAATATATGACTGGAATATAACAGTGTATATGTTGTGCATGTGATGGTGGAATCCCTCTTGTGGGGCTAGTTTACTTGCTGTTAATTAGCTACAAGCATTAGCAACAAAATACAGTGCAGTTATACAGTAGCAATAAGCAGTCTCAAGAAATGCAAATCAAGATAAATGCAAATGAAGCTACCTTTGTTACCAAGTAATTAACTTTAATGAACAGATTTTCAGACTTCAAGTAACATGCTCTATTTATAAAGTTTCATGAATTCATTTGTATTTTCTGGTAAATTGGTTATAAATCTATATGACCAAATTTCCCACTAATGTATGTAGTCCAAGACATTTTTTTTTTTTTAAATTAATCCAAGGTTGGATTACCAACCTTGAAGATGAATGAATCAACAGTATAAAGGCATCACACAAGCACTGGGTACTGTCACATGGTAATTAACATGGCCGACCAGAGAGATTCCTGTCTGACTACCCACATCATGAGAATTGCTTATAGGTTGATAGGTGGTGGCTAGGTCATTGCTCTGGTATCCAAGACGGTTACTAGTGTGCTTTAGGTTGTTCTATCTTGAATTGATTCTCTACAGGTAAGGTTGGATTCTGATTTTGTTTACTATCTACTTGTCTTAGTTCTAGTCTTAGATGCTTGTCACTAGAATTGTTGTATAGTATTGTTGATTCTGAAGTGTGGTATGGAAGTGTCTTTTAGTCTATGCTAATTAGTTCTTTTCGGGGGTAATCGAGTAGTTTCAGTCTCCGTTACAGTGTGAATTGTGGTTATATTAAAGGTGTATCTAGCTCAATCTTTAGTGTGCTTTAAGTTGTTCTATCTTAATAGAACCGAAGAGGTCCTGCAATCCTACCACTTGCCCATTGGAACCAAACCCTTCCACAGTGCTCCAGACCATCTCACATGACCTCCTCCCCTTCATCTCTACTATCATCAATGGCTTCATAACATCTGGGATCCACGTCTGCTCACTGCAGACTCTCCGCTGGTGTCCCACAAGTGCTTGGTCTGCTTCTGTTCACTGTCTGTACTCGATCTCTTGGTGAGGTCATATCCTCACATGAGTTTTCATACCACTGCTATGTGGATGACACTCAACTCTTCCTCTGCTTTCCTCCCTCAGACACCTATGTTTCCGGTCAGGTCTTGGCATGCCTGGCAGACATCTCATCATGGATGGCAGCTCATCAGCTGAAACTTAATCCCAGCAAAACTGAACTTCTGTTCATCCCAGGTGATTCATCCCCATGTCAGGATCTTGCAATCTGGGGAACTCTCTGATCTCACCTTCAGTTACTGCACACAGCCTTGGGGTAAACAAGGACAGTCAACTGTCCTTTTCCTCTCACATTATACTAATCTGACACTCTCATGTTGATTTCTCCTTTACAACATCAGAAGGATTCGTCCACTTCTATCCATACAGGCCTTTGTTCAGTCCCTTGTCATTTCGAGACTGAACCATTGCAACTCGCTCCTGGCAGGTCTGCCTTTGAGCGCCATTCGACCTCTGCGACTAATCCAGAATGCAGCTGCGTAACTGGTTTTCAATCTTCTTAAATTCTCCTGCACCACTCCATTGCTACGCTCCCTCCACTGGCTTCCTGTAGCTGCTCGCATCAGATTAAAGACGAGATGCTTGCCTACCAAGCCAAAAACGGACCCCAAAGCACTTACCTCAGAGAACACACCCCGCACTGCACAACACTCCCTCTGATGTTCTAGCACTGCTCAACTAGTCCCACCAGCTTTCAGGGCACAAGGAAGGCATGCACCAAGACTCTTCTCTGTTCTGGCACCTAGGTAGTGGAATGAACTTCTAGATGTCCGAACAGCTGAGTCACTGCCGGTCTTCAAACACCCTATCTCTTCCTAAAGTAATTAAATTAGTACTTTAAAAAAAGTTGTTGTCTGTGTGCTTTCCTTCCGATATTACCTCCCCAACAGAGCTTTAGACTGATGGTAGTCAGTTATTAGTCCGTGACCTAGTGAAATAGTATCAGGATGTATTTATTGCTAGAGAGTTCAATAAGTGCCTAGAGCGACTTCTGTAAATCACTCTAGATAAAGGCTTCTGCGAAATGCTGTAAACGTAAATGTACTAGGTTCTTAATAGTAACTTGACCTCAGGATCAAACCCAGGGCCATGCAGCTGTGAGGAAGCAGTGCTGTGTTTTTGTAAAAGAAAATATGGTATGTAATGATATGGTGGCTTTAAAAGACAACATCTGGTATGGGTTTTACTCTGCACTGCTGCATTCAGACCAGTGCATGTAATTACTTTTAAGGACTAATTCTTTAGTTATCATGGTATGTAAAGACACAATGAGTTTTAATGACTGCTGTGAGTTGGAAATTATTGCCACTGTGCTGAAAAAAATTAAAAAATGTAGTTATATTGCTGAGGGTGTTACTAGGTCATTGCTATCACAGGTTGTTGCTAGGGTGTATAGGTGGTTTCTATGGTATATCAAGTGGTTGTTAAGGTGTAGTTATGTGGTTGCTATGCCATTGCTATTGTTTTCCAGGTGGCTGCTAGCTGGCTGCTAGGTTGCTAATAGTATCCTCAACATACAAATAGGATCCAAACCAGGACCCTGGAGCTGTGATGAGGCAATGCTATGAATATGTAAAAGATAAAGAAAATGGTATGTAATGACAGGGTGGCTATAAAGGACAATATCTGATGATGGTTTTGCAACACTGCATTAAAGGGTGGTGTGTGTATGTATAGCATGTAAAGACAGTATTATGGAATGCAAGGACATAGTGGTTTTTAAGGACAACTTCTTGCAGCAGTTCATCAAGACTGGATCCAGCAGTCCATGAGTGTGTAATATGTACAGTCAGTGTCATGGTATGAAAGGACACTATGTGTTATAACTATGAAGTATAAATTCTACCACTGTGCTAAAAAAAATATAAAAAAAACTGTAGTTGTACTGTATAGGGTGTTACTAGGTGATTGCTAGGTCATTGCCATGACATCACTGGTGGTTGTTATGGTGTTACTAGGTGGTTTCTAGTATCCTAATTGGTTGCTAGGATGTTTCCATGGTGTCTGAGGTTGTTCTAAGTCAGTCGTGTAGTGTCCCAGTTGATTGTTCTGTGATTCCTATGGTGTCTGCTAAGTATCTGCTATTCATAGTGGTTTCTGTGGTATCTCAAGCGGTAGGTAAGTTGTAGCTATGTGATTGCTATGGTAATCCACCTGCCTGTAGGTGTGTGTTAGGTGGTTGCTAGTTTGGTGGTATTGTATTCCTAGTGGTTGATGGGTCTTTGCTAGTTCATTGCAGTTGCAAGGGTGTTGGTAGTAACCTGAACAAATCAAACCCAGGACCATGGAGATGTGAGAAGGCAATGCTATGTATGTGTTAAACATAAAAACAATATCATGGTATGTAAAGACAATGTCGCCTTTAACCCTTAGGAGTTGACAGAGGCACTTGCGGGATAACTTGGATTTTTTTATAGCAATGGCAACGAGTTTAAATACTCCGTCATGTATGTTCATACAGAAAGACATCATTCGAAACTATAAAGGGTCTACTTTTATTTCTGTCCACTCACAATAAAAACAAAATATTGTGCTTTTTTAACATACAGAAAACAAACAGGATGTCTCAGCTCATTAGCACTGAGCTAGACACACCCACCTACAGTGCGCACTATTCGTACGGTAATGACCTGTGCAAGCCATACAAGAATTAAAGTTTAACCAATGCATTGTTTTATGTGAATGAATGAACAGGATGGTTTTCACAGCATGTTGTAACAAAGACAACAAACACAAACATGTACAGATATGTTGTGCACACATTAATTTGTGCTGCATATAGTGTAATGAGACTTTTGCCATTAATATAAGTAACTGAAATAAGAACAAATGTCAAGGCATGGACATCTCCAGGATCCAAAAAACACCTGAGACTCCTAAGGGTTAAAGGACTATATTCGGTATAGGCTTTTCAGAGGCTTTGCAATATGGCATTTTGCAGTCCGTCTGTGTGTGATATGTGAAGACAAGACCATCAAATGAAAGGACAGAGTGTTTTGTATTACTTTTTGTAAGGATTTTGGAACAGCTTTGTAAGACTGCAGTTAGGCTATTTTGTGTGTGTGTGTGTGTGCGCGTGACAGTCTGTGCCATAGTATGCAATATGTGTAGAGAGATGCTTATTTACAATAATCTCACAGTGAGAAATATTGGATAAATTGAATCTAGCATTTATCATCACTTTAGGTGAGGCCCAGAGTCTGGGGATCAGAAGTCTTCATTTCATTATCCAAGAAACACTTGGCAGTACAGACTGCAGTTATATGATAAATATTAAATACAGTGGTCCAAGAAAAATATCAGAATGGGGATCTCAGTGACTGACAGTGGTGTGGTTGTGGTGCTAGATGGGCTGATTTGCATATTTATAAATGTCTGATTTATTGGGTATAATTATTGGCTGATATATTTGATTTATTTATTTTGACCTATAGGAGGCTCTATAGATTATGTTTTTGTCACAGAATGATGTTTTTAAAAAACACACTGACACACTGCAGTCAACCAAGAACAAGAATCTGAGTCTATGCTGTGCACAGGCTGAAACTGAACAGTTGGTTTAAAAAAAAAAATAAATAAAAAAATTCAGGGTTGTGGTGGTGCTCTAATGGTGTGGAGCATGTTTTTTTTTCTTGGCACACTTTAAGCCATTTAAATACAATCAAGCATTGAATGCTGCAGGGTATCTGAGTATTGTTTCTGACCACATGCATTCCTTTATGGCTCAGTTAACCATCTTATCATGCTGGAAGTGGCAATTATAATGTGCCATATCAAGCACTTGTCATCTCAAACTGCTTCCATGAACATGAAAATTAGTTAATGTGCAGTCATTAGCTCTGAATCAAACAAAGCACTTTTGGGATGTGGTAGAACAGGAGATTCACAGCATTAATTGTGTAGCTCTAGCAAATTTTTTTGACGATATAATTTAAATTAAGGAATGTTTCCAACACCATGCCCCGAAAAATTCAAGGTATTCTGTAAGCGAAGGGATTCTACCTACTATTGGGGCGGTGTACCTAATAAAGTACTTACAGTCACCTCTGAAAGTATTGGAATGGCAAGGCCAATTCTTTTGTTTTTGCTATACACTGAAGGCGTTTGGGTTTAAGATCAAAAGATGATACGATACATCAGAATTTAAGCTTTCATTTCCTGATATTTATGTGTAGATGTGACACAACTTAGAACATGGCACCTCTGGTGGCAGACCACCTGTTTTTGGTGAGCAAAAATATTGGAACAGATAGTCTTAAAGGTAGTAACACTAATATTTGGTTGCATATCCCTTGCTTGCCATAGCTGCGTCAAGCCCACTGACATGAGCAAACTGTTGCACTCTTCTTTTGTGATGCTTTTCCTTGACCAGTGAGCTTGTATGTTTTGAATCATGAGCATATCCTTTCTTTCGCCACACTTTGGCCTTTCTATCACTTTGGTAGAGGTTAATTCTTGGTTCCAGAACTTTTGTGGCTTATTTCTGTATTTCTTTGCAAATTCCAATCTGACCTTCCAATTCTTACTGCTGATGAGTGGCTTGCATCTTGTGATAAGGCATCTGCATTTCTGCTCTTGAAGTCTTTTTTGATCAGTGGCTTGTGATACCTTCACCCCTGCAATATTAAAGTTGGTAATGTCACTGTTTTTAATTTCATTTTTATTTACAGCTCTCACAGTGTTCGTCATCAACTTCTGTTTTCCCTCGGTCAACCTGTTCAGTGTCTTGTTAGTGCACCAGTGGTTTCCTTGTTTTTCAGGACATCCCAAATTGTTGTACTGGCTATGCCTAATGCTTTTGTGATGGCTCTGATTGGTTGTCCCTCTTTTCTCAGCTTCAAAATTCCTTTCTTTTCTCCCATAGACAGCTCTTTTGTCTTCATGTTGGTTTATCCTTTTTAACAGCAAATGCTATCTTCACAGGCAAAACCCAGAGCGCAAACCAAAAATGGACATTCAAAGCTATTAATTGTTTAAACAGTCAATCTAATAGGGCACGCCTGGGCAACAGGAAACCCCCGTCAGTCACATTTTCTAATATTTTAGATCACTTGAAAATTGTGTGGGTTCAAATAAAATGAGGCATGTTCTTAGTTGTTTTACACATATCTATATGTAAATATCAGTAAATGAAAGCTGAAATTCTGATTTAGTCTCATTAATTTTTTTGACCTCATACCCAAATATCTTCAGTGTATAGTAAGAGCAAAAAAAAAATTGGCCTAGCTGTTCCAATACTTTTGAGTGGGTGTGAGTATTTTTATTTTCAAGTAAATTTTTAAAGTCAAAATTATTTGTCAGCAAATTAGAAAAATTGTGGGTATCATGCATCCACAGGTAGGGGACACATTTATTAAAGTACTTTTACAGTAAGTGGAAGGATGCAACACAAGTATAGGTCATCAAAAGGAACCCACCTGCCTTTGTCCAGTCTTGTTTCTGTTAATTTCATGGTCATGAAGAGTATTAGTCTAATTAATTAATTAATTCACTAGTCTTAAAGATAAACTTTTTTTAAATTCTGTATGTGCTTACTGTAATTTGGCTAGGTTTTTATTTATTTATTATTTTATTATTATTATTTTTTTAAATATTACTGGAATTGGTTTAGTATGTCTACTTTGTTAATATACAAATTTGTGTTACAGGTTTATGGAGGTATGAGGGGTATGAAGGGCCTAGTATATGAGACCTCTGTTCTTGACCCTGATGAGGTAAGTGACATGTGTTCCATTTAATTTCTAGCCTTTATAAAATGCATCCAAAAGGTACATAGATGTTTTGACTAATTTGTATCAATACTATCAATACACCACTGTAACTATAATTCACATTTGACTTTGTGTGCTGCGGAATTGCATCAAAGTTCCATATCATCCAGATAAATATGACTGCCCATTGAGTGCATACCTTTGTTCATTCATGGTTTTCAGGGAATTCGTTTTCGTGGCTACAGCATTCCAGAGTGTCAGCAGCTATTGCCAAAGGCTGCAGGAGGTGAGGAACCACTGCCTGAGGGACTCTTCTGGCTGCTGGTCACAGGCCAGGTACCCACTGAGGAACAGGTGAGGAGTGCTAATTAGACTAGCTAATGCAGATCTGCCAACCATAAACACAAAGCATTTTGCCTAGGCCCACAGCATTTTAATAATGGAGTATACCGGTATGTGATATCACTCAAAATTTCCCCTAAAGAACTGATCAATACACGGATTATGTGTGAAAGGACTACAGTGCCGCCTAGTAGTATTGGCACCCTTGAAGTTTATGTACTTAAAGTTAAGCATCTCCTGAACAAAAGTGATG
>CM074989.1:15803546-15822156 GCA_037576825.1 Pangasius krempfi | reverse complement strand
GACTTGGCCATTGCATAACAGTCCACTTCTTTCCCTTCAAAAACTCTTTGGTTGCTTTTGCAGTATGCTTTGGGTCACTGTCCATCTGCACTGTGAAGCGCCGTTCAACGAGTTCTGAAGCAATTGGCTGAATATGAGCAGATAATAGACAAGCATTTGGCTGAATAATGAGCAGATGGACAATGACATCTTGTTCGTTTCATTTGAAATCCATTGTGGTGGTGTGTAAAGCCAAAAATTTTAGAATTGTGTCGATGTCCCAATATTTATGGACCTGACTGTATTTCCTAAACTGTATATGTTTTAATTACACGTCACGGAAGATGCAGTGTTGTGTACGTTTGGTCAGTTGATATCAGATGGTTTTCAGTTGACTGAAAGTGATGGTGTTATTTTAGATGCTAATCTAAGATAGTATATCTGCAATAGTATAAATTGTGTAACTTAGAGGGGGTACTATGAATGTTTCCAAAGATGTTTTCATTGTCTTCACTATGATAAAATTTTCATGAATGAGGTTGAAGATTTTAATAATGAAATCTGAAGTCCATTATTGTGACTAATCTCTCTTGTATGTATCCCAGGTGGTGCCTGGCTATGGACATGCTGTCCTGAGAAAGACAGACCCACGCTACACATGCCAGCGAGAGTTTGCCCTGAAACACCTTCCTAATGACCCCATGTTTAAGTTGGTGGCTCAGCTCTACAAGATTGTGCCCAACGTGCTGCTGGAACAGGGCAAGGCCAAGAACCCTTGGCCCAATGTTGATGCCCACAGTGGAGTATTACTGCAGGTGAGGCATTACCCACACATGATATTAATCTCATTATTGTCTGGTATGGCATGTTTAGATTGGAATTTGATGTTTTTTTTCCTTCAGTCAGTAATTTAAAAGGTGGTAGGTAGGTTAAAAAGAGCATTATTGCATTGATTTAACATTAACGTAATGAGTTGATGTAACTATTTTACATAGGCAGATATACACTTACTGGCCACTTTAATAGGAATAGGAACAATCATGTCACAACAGCACAATGCATACAATGATGCCGATACAGGTCAAGAACTTCAGTTAATGCTCACATCAAACATCAGAATGGGGGGAAAATTGATCTCCGTGAGTTTGAGTGTGACATGGTTGTTTGTGCAAAACGGGCTGGTTTGAGTATTTTAGACACTGCTGATCTCCTGGGAATTTCACATGCAACAGTCTATGCAACAGTTTATGCACAGAATGGTGCATAAAACAAACATTCAGTGAGTAGCAGTTCTGCAGGCAGAAATGCCTTGTTGAGAGAGGTCAGAGGAGAATGGCCTGACCAGTTTGAACTGACAGGAAGGATATGGTATTTCAAAATTCATAATTTTAAATAATTGTTTAAAATGTTTTCAAAGACTCGACAAAGAAATTAAACCTAAATTCTGTGGTACTTAAATGTAACTTGTATTTAAAGTTCAAATTAAACTTAATCATGACTTAAATATGTATTTTGAGTTTTGCACTGCTTCTATAGAACAATCCACTCATGTTTGCAGATATTGTATGTAACAAATTACATTTGTTATACTGAGGTATATTATTTTTTTACTTTAATCTTTTTTTTTCTTTAATCAGTTGTATCAAACTTAATTGCAAACTATTTCTTGCTATTTTTAATTGATTGTTATTATCAAGATATAATGTACTATGCATTTTATCTGTGCTACTTAACAGAAATGTTTGCTAATACGTTTGTGTACATTTGTGCAGTATTACAGCATGACTGAGATGAACTACTACACAGTGCTGTTTGGAGTGTCTCGGGCCCTGGGGGTGCTGGCTCAACTGATTTGGAGTAGAGCACTGGGCTTCCCTCTGGAGCGTCCAAAGTCTATGAGCACGGATGGCCTTATGGCCCTTGTAGGGGCTAAGTCAGCCTAGAGACAACAGGCCAATATAGTTGAGAAGATGGTGTGCAGAATGTTTAGTTGTGAAATTAGCCTTTGGACTAAAGAGTTTAAAGAGAAATTCCACTTAAATTAAAAAGGGCCATTATTATTCAATACTGTTATTGTTGAAACTTGAGACATTCTCCAAATTTAGTCAAATACTTGTGACTGATTTTCCTCTTTTACATATCCTATACCAATTCTGATTGATAACCTGCCAGGGCAAATATATGTAAAGATACATAAAATAAGGAAAGGTGCTGTTGCACAGTAAATAATTAATTACTATTTTAGTGAGTCACTTGATTTGTGCCCATATTACATTTATTGGAATAAACAGACAGTTTTCCCAATAAAGAGACAGGTTTTCCCCCACAGCCATTGTAGAAAAACCTAAGTATTTCTCATGACTTACCTGTATAGTAATGGAAGAAAACACTTGCATTGCCCTTCAAAACCTCAACCTAAATGGTATGACCAGGCATCCTTTCTCCAGGTTATATATCAATCATTTCTTCTGGTAATAACACCCAAACTGCCAAATGGCCTTTTCTGAATTTAAGATAAATTCAAGGGTTCGCCACTTCTGCTCTGAACGCTGGGCAGATCTGTCAAAAGCTAAGTGTGATGGTACAGATTGATAGATTGATTTCACTGGCTTGTAGTTTTCATTTACAATAATGTTATTGTCCAAGAGCATGCTGAAACAGCAGTCAGAGCAGCCAGTGCTTTCACTTTGCTGGGCCCAAAATTAGTAGTTTTTAATATAAAAAGAAATACTTGTTAGTTTGGACTCTTTCATTTTTAAGTCTACAAACCACCTGTCTTCTTAGGTGTAGTGTTCTTTGGATTTCTAAATTCTATACAAAAATAATTAACTGTGAGTACATAATTTGTGATTTTATTTGTTTTGTAAATACATATATTTAAATATATGTAAATACATACATTAAAGCTGTAACCTATATATCCTGTGCATAGGGTTGAGTTTGTTCTCTGGGATGGCACAGGCTGGTACTGATTTGTTTCATGTTTGCTTGAAGGTGTTCAGTGGTTTAGATCCTATTGCAGTCAACTGACAGGTCTGTAAACACTCCATGCACTTACATGAAGACTTATTTTCAGTCTCTCTCCCTGTCTTTATAGGTTTTCACAAATCCAGAGGTTTTATAAACAAGTATTCAGTGCTTTTTTTTTCCTGTATTTTTTTTTTTTTTTTTTTGGGGGGTCATGATCACTGTATCCTATCAGGTTACTGCATTGGAGAGGACATGAATTACTCAAAGTAACTAATGAAATAAGGATGTAGAATGGGGACATTTTGGTTGAATGGAAAAAGATGCTTGGTTAAACAAAAATAAATGGGGTGGTTTTGAGGGGGGCAATAAATGTTTTTAACAAAAAGTTTTCAGAGTATTATTTTCTGCTGACTGACAAAAATGTGTATATATACAGTTGTTTGCAAAAGTATTCAGACCCCTTCAGTTTTTGCACATTTTATTGTGTAATAAATTTAATTTAAAAAAAAGCATTAAATGTACTTTTTGCTATCAATCTATACACAATAACCCATAAAGACAAAGTGAAAACATGTCCTTAGAATTTTTTGCAAATTTATTCAGAAACTCTGAATCTGAAATCTCTCATTTAGATAAGTATTCAGATCCTTTATTCAGTTCTATTGGCAGCAATTACAGCTTTGAGTCTTCTTGGGTAAGTCTACAAGCTTTGCATATCTGGACTTGGGTAGTTTCTCCTGACAGATCCTCTCAAAGTTCAGTCAGGTTGGATTGGGAGTGTCTGAACTGCCATCTTCAGGTATCTCCACAGATGTTCAATGGGGTTCAAGTCTGGGTTTCCTCAAGCACCTCATGCGTTCAGGGTCATTAAAGTACCTACTGTATTTTACTCAGGAATGGCTTCTGTCTAGCCGCTCTAAATTAAGGCCTGAGTGATGGAGTTGTTCTTTTGGCTGCTCCTGTTGGGATTCACCACAGTGAATAATTGGTCCGCATGTTAGAGTTGGCACAGGTTTTATACTGGGTGCCCTTTCTGAGGCAACCCCTTTTACCTGGGATTTGACCATTTTAGGCAACCCATTTTACCTTGGGCCTGGCACTGAGAGTACACTTCCAGAGGCTGGGTTGGCTCCTTTCCGGGAAATCGAACCAGGGCCACAGACGTGAGAGCGCAGGATCCTTAGCCGCTAGACCACCAGGGACCTGGCTGCGGGATGGAGAATTTGAGTATTTCTGAGGTTCTCCCAGCTCTGCACAGCCATTGGGTTCTGGGTCACTTTCTGGACCAAGGTCCTTCTAGACTGGTTACTGAGTTTAGATGGAAAGCTCTAGGAAGAGTCCTGGTGGTTCTAGACTACTACTGTTTCACAATGATGGACCCCACTGTGCTTATGGGAAAATTTAAAGCTTTTTAAATGGTTTTATACCCTCGTCCAGATCTGCCTTCACTTCGAAAGGATTGGAATGGCAAGGCCATTTCTTTTCTTTTTGTAATACACTAAAGAAATTTGGGTTTGAAATCAAAAGATTAATGAGGTGATTTTCAGAATTTTAGCTTTCATTTTCTAATATTTACATCTAAACAACTTGGAACATGGCACCTTTTTTTGAACCCACACATTTTCCAATAATCAGAAATATTGGAACTTGTGACTGACCGGTGTTTCTTGTTGCTCAGGTGTGCCCTGTTAGATTGATTGTTTAAACAATTAATAGCTGTAAATGTCGACTCTTGTTTTGACTCCTGGGTTTTGCCTTTGAAGACTGCATTTATTGTTAAAAAGCATAAACCAACATGAAGACCAGAGAGCTGTCTGTGGAAATAAAGCAAGTCATTTTGAAGCTGAAAGGAAAGAGGGAAAAATCTATTAGAGCATAGACCATTGGGCATATCCAATACAGCAATTTGGAATGTCCTGAAAAATAAAGAAACCCATGGTGTATTTACCAGACATCGATCAGGCCGAGGATCAACCATCTAAGGAAAACAACAGCAGTTGACCACAGAAACATTGTGAGAGCTGTGAAGAAAACCCAAAAACAAGTCAGTGACATCACCAACAATACCTTCACCCCAACAAAAGGTATCACAATAAGAAAACTTCAAGAGCAGAAATATAGGGGCAATTCCACAGAATCGGGAGGCCAGACTCGAATTCACAAAGTAATGCAGAGATGAGGCAAAAAAAAAAAAATCTGTAACCAAAATTAACCTCTACCAAAATGTGGAGAATGAAAGGGTCTGCTTGTGTTCCATGATAGGTCAAGCATAATGGAGGTATTGTCATGGCTTAGGCTTACATGGTTGCTTCTAGAACAGGCTCACTAATATTTACTGATTAAGTAACTCATGATGGTAGCATAAGAATTAATTCAGAAATCTACAGAAACATTCTGTCAATTTACAGAGAAATTCATCCAATATAATGAAATCTTTAGCATGTAGCAATACAATAACCCAAAGCACACTGCCAACACAGCAAAGGACTTCATCGGTCGAAAAATGTGAAAGGTTTTAGTTGGCCAAGTCAATCACCAGACCCAGTTCAGCTGTTGAAGAGAAGACAGAAGGGAGAAACCACCAAAACAAGCAACAGCTGAAAGAAGCTGTGGTACAAGCCTGGAAAAGCATCACAAAAGAAGAATGCAACAGTTTGGTGAACTCAGTGGGTTGCAGGCTTGTTGCAGATATTGCAAGCAAGGGATATACTGTACAACCACATATTAAGTGTTATTTACTTTAAAACTCTCTGTTCCTATAATTTTGCTCACCTAAAAATCAGGTATGGGTGTGATGTTTTAAGTTGTCAAACAGGAATTGAAAGCTGAAATTCTGATCCTTCATCTCATGATGGGGAATGTATGTCTCAACACAGCTTGATCACAGAGGTCTATGGAGAGTTTCCTGGACTTTAATTCTTTGTTCTGACGTGCACTGTGAATTGTGGGACCTTGTATGCACAGGTGTGTGCCTTTTGAAATCAAGTCACATCTGCAGTGTGACTTTTAGTTTAATCAATTTTAAATTAAACCATTAATACAAGAAATTGTGCAAAAACTGAAGGGTCTGAATTATTTCTGAACTCACTGTGTATACACGTTTTCACTGACATGTTATATTCTCATTTACTTTCACAGCATTTAAAGCTAGCACAACCTTTTTTTTTAAAGATTTTATTTTTGCTTTGAACTCAAACACATAATGCAACATAAGACAATACATTACAGGACAAAACTTCAGGGGAAAAAAAATGTTAGGCTGATACAGGGTGGCAATAAAACAGTATGGTACAAAACGGTACTAACACAATACAATTTCAGTAAATTGTGAAAAAATAGTCTAGGAAAAAATCCATCTGGTTGTTGATGTATTTTCTATATAACAAGGAAGGGCTGCCAAATTCTATAGAATGTTTTGTTTCTTAACCAGTATGTTAGCTTTTCTGGAGGTATACAGTTGTAAATAAATCTGATTTATTTATCATCACAGTTGTGTAGCATGTCTGTGGGATAATTTTCCTTTGTCTTCAATATTTCTATTTTAAATCACAAGGGGAGAATTCGCTTCCAAACATCTGGGCCAGGTATCAAAAATTTGTTTAGATGAGGATCTATCCAGTATGGAATCCATTTAAAAATTGAAGTCTCAACCCACTAAGATCCAGCCTGATGTCTGAACAATTAAAATAAAAATAGTTTACATAAACAAACATCAAAATCTGGTGTGTAAATATTCAGAAAGGTTCACTGTTTGGGGTACATGAGAACTTGTACTAATACATATCTTCCCAAGGGTTCAATTGCAGTTCTAGATTCACTAAACTGAATAACTTTTAATAAACTTATAACAAACACTGTTATGTAACTATCATTGACCTGGGCTAATCAGTGCCAAAATGTCTCTGGATTTAAATAAAAGTAAATTAAGAAATTTCGTTCCCACGAATGGTCTGAATCACAGATTTAAAGAATAGAAATTTAAAGGAAGGGCTACCTGTTGTTTTGAATTGGACTACAGTCCTGGAGTCAAGTCCTCCAACTAGTCTAACATAGGAAGCACGAGGGTTATTGTTTCAAGCTTTATCATGTTCATCTATAAATGTAAGCACCTCTCCATGTGTGTCCAGAAAACTGACTTTCCCGTTCTCAATTTGGATCTTTAAGCGAGCAGTGTGGACCAGGTAGCAGGTAATTTTCCGCTCCTTTATCTATTTCAAGGCCGGAACCATTTGGTTGCCCCGTTTTGCAAATTCCGGACCCATGTCAGGAAATATACTGACTCTTTTCCCATCTTTGTCTACAGTGGATATAAAAAGTCTACACACCCCTGGTTAAATGGCAGGTTTTTGTGATGTAAAAAAAAATAACACCAAGAGAAATAATGTCAGAACTTTTTTCTACCTTTATTGTGAAATTGCAAAGTATATAAATAAAGTGAAAAACAATCAAACATTTTAGAGAGAAATAGGAAAAATAAAAAAGTTGCAATATCCTGGTTGCATAAGTGTGAACACCCTTTTATAACTGAGGATGTGGCTATGTTCAGAATGAACCAATCACATTTAATCTCGTGTTCAAAAGTAAATATCATACAGCTGTCATCAATGACATTATTCTGATTAACCCCAAATAAAGATTGGCTGTTTCTGTAAGATTTTCTTGACATCTTCTTGGTTTTTATCTGCTTGGTTTTATTTACTTACAAAGCATGTCTAGTATCTTACTTGTTGAAAGATACTGATCAGGAAAGTATAAAAGAATTTTCAAAACTTAAGATGTACCGTGAAACACTGTGAAGGCCATCATAAACAAGTGGAGAAAATGGAGCACCACAGTGACATCACCAAGAACAGGACGTCCCTCCAAAATTTACAAAATAAGACAAAAACTCATCAGGGAGGCTGCCAAGAGACCTACAGCAACATTAAAGGAGCTTCAGGGACATCTGGCAAGTACTGCCCACTCCCTGCATGTGACAACAATCTCTTGTATTCTTCACATGTCTGGGCTATAGGGTAGGGTGGTTAGGCCTTTCTCACAAAAAAAACATCCAAGCCCAACTAAATCACCACACACTATGTGGCAAAATGTGTTATGGTCTGACCAATTCCATAATTCCAAAATGTATGTTTGGCTCAAAAAAGCACATCACAAAAAGAACACCATAATCACGTATCAGGTATCACACAGGATCTGCTGGCACATACAGTTCTAATGATAGTATTTGTTTAAACGAAACATGGCTAAATGTTGATGACAAAAAACGAGAACCACAAATACCAGGATTTGTATTCAAGAACAACTCAAGAGGTAACTGTTAGGACAATAGCACTGCATTTTTACTCAATTAAAACACCAGAGAGGAGGTGGAGTTGGAATGTGTTGTTCTGAGAAAATTGAGTATAATATCTTTATTCCTGAGCTCTGGAAATTAGAATGTTTATACTTTGTAGTTCCACATGTAATTGAAGAGACAGAGAAGCATCAAGGACAGAAAATAATCACGGGAGACTTTAATGAGGACATCTTAACTTCATCTACAGTTGTGAAATTAATGGAACAACATGGATACAGTCAACATGTACATAATCCAACTACTGAAAAAGGTACATTAATATATCATGTTTATACAAAAGATATAGAAGGTATTACACTTGAAATTGTGCAAACATTGTATAGTTTTCATGAGGAAGTATTTGTTTCCGCCTGCCACTGAATTAAGGGGGATAGGGAGGACACAAGATACAAGGCGGCTTCCTGAGGGAGGTTGGGGGTGTAGGGGTGACTGGGTTGGCTGGCACAGGGGTTGATTAGCACAGGGTTCATTTTTGGGTTAGAGGTGGTTAAAAACATGTTAACTATTTATTGTGGTTATTACTGAACCAAATTATAAAAATATTTTAAATATTTAAATTAATCATATATCATAAACTAACAATTTTAATTACTTTAAATGTGTTCAAAACAAATGTGTTTTGAAAGATGTTTCTTTACTAATGTTTCTATACTAATGTTTTCTGTTAATTGCTTCTATCTTACAAACTGCCTCCAACTTTAAAAAGTTTTTAAAACTCTGTCAATCAGCCCCATAATCTATAGCTGCAGGAATGGATTTTGAGCAGGTGGTGCTGCAGGGGTTGGGCCAGCCAACCCAGGTCTCACCTGCTTATTGGTAATTTTTCTTTTCTTCTCTTTTTTTTTCTTTTTTTTTTCTTTACCTGCATTTACTTTGTTCACCAAACAAGTTAGCAAGTTTTGGCTATTATGCAAAACCACACCCATAAGAGTTGTCACTGCACAGTAAGTTGAACCACGTCTTGCAGTTTTCTACTTAGCATGTGGTAATTTTTTATGTGTTAAATTTTTTTCAAAGGTTTTTAGTATAAAATGTATATTTTCTACATTTCAGATAAATTGACCTATGTCAAAATAAATATACCCGTATCTAAAAACAATTACATTGTCCATTTACCAACATATTAAGTGATTTATATGAATTAGCTATTAGTTTTACTACTACTTTAAAATTGGGGCAAATTGTGCCAGACAAATTGGGCCTGTGTAGTTCTGCTTATTAAAAGCAGTGTTTTTTTTTTTTATTATTCTCTATGGTATAGAAATATTATTTTTCACTGAGTAGGGAACAAGTGATATTGTTTAAAAATGTAAAAAAAAAAAAAAAAAAAACCTGTAATGTTAGTTTCACATTTACCAGGAGGAACCTTTCTGAAGCCACAAATAATCTCAAGTTTCTGAGTCAACTAAGCCTCTGAACATATGTTCAAAAACATTAACATCTCATCCTTCACCTTCTGGTTAAAAACAAATGAACTTCTGATCCCCTGTTAAAAAATACATTTCAGTAACATCTCATTCTTTAACCATCTGGTGTACAACAACACAGGACAAAAAAAAAGAAGAGTTGACCTCACCGCTGAACAAAAAAATCTTAATAGGGACTTTAAATGAGTATGTTTATTGTTTTTAAATGTTGTTTGGCTGACATTTTCATTTGCACATTATTCCTTAATCTTCTTAAAATCTCAAAGTTAAAACATTACAATAAAAACTTTTCTGTTTTCATATGTTGTAGGACTTTTTATTTAGCACTGTGAGGACACCACACCTCGTCCATCACATTCTTGTTAGAACAACTGACTTTCTGATCCTGAAAAAAAATGGAAAAAATCATAGTACTATACAGAGACTTGACATGAGTATGTTTATTTTTATTAATGTTTTACTTACCTTAAGTTAAAAATATTTTGTTGTCTTATGTTGTAGGAATGTATAGTACTGTGAGGACACCACAAGATCAGGATGCTTCACAGTCATGACTACATGCATTCTTCCTTTGAGGACATTTAAGGCACAACTTGTTTTTAAGATGCACAATTGTTCTCATGGACATAGACTCTGCATGCCAATTTTTAAGTCAGTTGGACTGACAGGTCAGTTTGGTCTATCAACACGAAAGACAAGGAAAAATTATTTTGTTTCTAACCCTTACGGTTCAAAACTTATTAGCTTAAACATGAGTTTAACTTTGAGCTGCTGGTAGAGCTAGAGGGTTTGAGATAGCAACTCCAAATTTGCTATGGTAACATTTCAGACTGTCCCCTATCTGTGTGCCAAATTTCATAACTTTCCTATGCATGTTTCTATGGGCTGCTTTAGAAGAAGAAGAAGAACACTAACGATTACAATAGATGCCTACACACCTGCGGTGCTTGGCTCCTAATAAGAATAGTAAGCTTCGCGCTTGAACCCGTTAAAGTCCCTACAAAAACAATAGGGTATCAGCACTTCGCGTTTGAAACCATAATAATAATAATAATAATAATAATAATAATAATAATAATAATACATACATACATACAAAAACAATAGAGTTTCAGCGCTCCGCTCTTGAACCCCCAATTACCCAGAAGTCCTGGCTTCAGCCCGGACTCCGTACCAGCAGATGGCAGAAATTTACCCATGTGTTGTATGTTTGCCAGCACCCATTAAATTCAAGAAGAAGAAGAAGAAGCAGAAGGAACAGTTTCTTCGGCTTCACCGAGGTTGTTTATCGAAAGTGTACATTTATTTTTTTACGGAATTTGATAGTTCACAATTTACAGTAAAAAAAAAACATATCAGTCAGTGTGAAGTGACAATGGCGCAGTACAAAGGAGCGGCCAGCGAGGCGGGAAGAGCCATGCAGTTGATGAAAAAACGTGAAAGAGAGAGAGAGCAACTGGAGCAGTTAAAACAAAAAATAGCAGAGGCAAGTGAGACGCTTTAAATACATGATTCTAATTTATCGAGTTTTGATCCTCTGTTAGCTCAAAACAGCTGGAGCTGTTCATCTCTGTATTATTTTAAAAACATTTTAAAGCAATATTCTATTGTAAAACTTCACATAAAACTTTATTTAGTGGGGTTGAAATGGCTGAAAAATTGGACAGAGCAATAAATGAGCTACAATCAGTAAATTTACCCAGTAAACTGGCAGTTCATTGTACTTTATAGAACATTGTTGTGTGTTTATGAATTTAATTTATATGCCATTTTAGCGTTTTTTTTTTCTTCAGAAACATGGCTTAATAGATTAAATTGGGAATAACAAGATTGCTTTTTACATTACCATTTATCAAATGTTTCTTATAAAACGGCAACTTTCACGTTGCCAGTTTAACTGTTTCATGCAAAACAGCAAACAGATCTTTATGTTTTCCAGAATGTTATATTCTTTTGTCATTGTTTTAAACCGGGGTACCCAAACTTTTTGGGTAAACGATCCCAAATGGACATTATGAGTTTTCTGCGACCCCAAGCTTTAACCATTCTACCTTTTTAAAATACTAGATTTACAATTCAGGACTATAGTAACATTTGAAAATTTTATTATGTTATTAACGTATAATAACAGTGCTACATGGTAGTTGGTGTGAACATTACCTGAAGCTGCTGGCCCCTATCTGCATGATCGGAACTGCTGCCACATGATTGGCTGATTAGATAATTGAATGAAGAGGTGTGTACAGATGTTCCTAATAAAGTGCTCAGTGTGTGTATATTAATAATTGTTACTTGTGTAAGGAAATGAAGACTTGCACCTTAAGTAATGCAACAGGGCGTCGATTGCTTTACACCAGTGATTAATGTTAACTGCATTAGCACCATTAATTTGGGCTGTTGAGAGTTCCATGCAGATTAAATCTAGAAAGGATAGAGTCTATGTTCTAATGGAGAGAGAGTTAGGTTGTTTCCTGCAGACTGCAATCATTTTCTTGGCAGCGGTGAGCCTGGGAAGAACTATTCTTTTTTTTTTTTTTTTTTTTTTTGAGGTTAGAAATGTTAAACATGGATAAATCATTTAGGATCAGGGCCAATATGGTTGCATGCACCATCCCCAGATCTCAGTAACCAGTGGGCACTCCCAGAACACATTGATAAATGTTCCGGAATAAACTGCACATAGGGTCACTATTTATAATGTTGACATAATAATATTAATGCGCTGGAATTTAAGGGGAGTAAAGAATGTTATGTGCAAATAATTATAATGAATCAGCAGGTGATCAGGGTTGCGGGATGCATCTTGAATGCAAGAACACACAGCATCCCAATCTAAATCAGGGTCTAAGTCTGGAGAGTCTTGCCACCATATATGTTCCAGATAAGAGGCTTTTAGTAAAACTGATACTGTGCCCGTATAGTAAAAACTGATACTGTGCCTTTATTTCTGTTCTGTGCAGTGAATAGCTTACAGATAGGATGAACAGGTAATGGGTTTTGTATACCACATGCTCTGAGAGTTGACCTAAGCGTTTGTAGTTTGAATCTGTTCTAATATTAATTTGGCTATACTCAGAATTGTCACTGTGGTGTTGTTAGTATAGCGAGTTGTTAGTATAGAGAGTTAGCACTGTGCTAAACTACTATTACTGTTTGCCAGTTATGAGCGCCCTCATCCTTTACAGTGTCACACGCTGACAATTATAAAATGACAAAACAATCAAGCATTTACAGTAAAAAGCTGCTTAAAGTAGCATGTTCCTGCCCATTTGAATTTTATTTTTTGCACCAGTCCAACCTAGATAGCAAATGAATGATGGTGATGAAGTACAAGTACAATACAAGTACGAGTATAAGATAAAAGTATTTGATCTTAGCAGTACTTGACCAGAGTAGGTTAGTCTGTAAAATGTAAGAAATGTAACAATCACTACACCCTGTGATTCAGATAATCTTTATTCAGACACTTTCATTTTTATTCTGTACTTATTAAATTATTAATTAACTTTAGATATACTTATTACTTGACTGTATTCTCACAGTATATTATAAATTTTTGAGGTAGTGAGAAGATCAGCTATACCTCTGCAACGCAATAGACCATATGGGTGGATTGAGAGAGCCCCTCATGCAGTCTCTTCTGAAGAATTAATCTAAAAAAACACATTTATAATTTGTTTTTAACAAATATGTAATCTATAACCTTCTGTTTATACATACCAGTTTAACTGCTTTTATATGTACTTGCATATTGATTTTCCCTCAAGTATTTTTGATACCAATAATTTATTTATACTTATGTTCTATTTATGTAAATAATTTATATATGTATATTTTATTAGTCTAGTCTGGTTCAGTACAAAACATTGCTTAATTTAAAGGCAGTCAGCTCTTTTTATACATAATTTTTTTGTTTGTTTGTTTATTTGGTAAGTGTACCCATTAAGACCACCAAAATCTGTTTTCAGATATTTTTTAGTATATATTGGTTTCATTTTTGTGGGATATATACTGTTAATGTAAAAAAAGTGTCTTACTTAAAGTTTTATTAATTATTCACACATTCTTTTAAATTTAAAATATAAAACTACTATGAAATATGTGAAAAGTCTAACATAGGTGTTACAAACAAGCCCATTGTTTTTTATTGTTTATACTATTTTAAGAGAGGTTTAAAACATCGAAAATCATTCTTTCAGTGTGTACCTGAACGAATAACTGATCCATAACTAATACCAGACCCCTACACCCCAGTCACAGCAATCATTCTGACAGTCCACCTCCAAAAAATCCAACAGTAAAAACGTTAGTAAGGAAAATATTTGATCTTGTCCCAAACTTAACCAGGCTTAGATTTTGTCATGTGTCATTTTTAACTTCATTCATTTCACAGTTTTCAGTTTGTTTTCGTAAGGTATTTCACTTGGTTTAAAAAAAAAAAAAAAAAAAAAAAAAAGTCCAGTATTTACAGAGAATGAACCGTCTTTTCTCATCTTCTGCATTTTTTGTTAAAGGTTTTGTGAACATCAAAGTATAATCAAGAGGATGAAGGAAAATCTGTCCATTTGGCTGCTACAGTTCTGCATTACGGACTCTTAATTTTTATTTTTTTATTTTAATTATTTTGAGTTTATGTTCAGCAAATGACAGCTTTTGTTTTTTTACAGGCTACCTGCAGACAGTCTAACATATCCCTCTTTATAGCTAAACCTAGGCAGGTCTCCTTTCCCTGTGATGCCTCTACTCCTTCATTCTCAGATTAAATGACTTCCCATTCATTACTGCTAGTGTTACTAGTTGACAAGGATGAGAGAGTTAGCCTCTCCTACCCAGAAAGAACAGCCAGTTTTGCTCTCTTGACTCCTGGCCATGGATGACTGTGGCATTGTTGGGCTTCAATCTCACGATCCCCTGACAGTTCTGTTGTGTCATTTGGGAGCAAGAAACAATAAAAAATAGAATTTAATAATATTATTACAAATTTTATAATTTGTGGTGCTCTTGTGGCCTTCTTATTGCTAGAGATTTTTTGAAGTATGCAGTAAAATGGAGTTAAATCTAAATTTCAAAGACCTTGCATTGTGAATGTGAAATTTACCATGCCCAAAGATGAAATGTAAAGCATGATCTAAATACTTGTTCTTGGAATCTGTATAAGTCAATCCCTAGTACCTGAGGCTGGGAAATATCCCAGATATTGCCACATAAGACGCATGTTTCTGTTAACATAAGAAGTTTCTAATGGGTTCAACATTTGAATGGGTGGGTTCAACATTTGAATGATTCCCTCCCAGGTTTCATGATGCTCCACCCCAGGATCTACGTAGAGGCCCATAGTGTGTCTGACACATAAGATGACTGGCAGTAGGTGCATCCAAACACAAGCATTCTGGGCCCAAAGTCCCCTTTTCCGAATGGGTTTTCTCAGATACTTTATACATTTTTGCTAAGGCCTCGACTTTAACCATTGTTTATCATGTTGTACAAATAACCTGGAGGATATGTAAAAGTAAGCATTAATTGACTATTTGCACCTTTAGATTTTACATGCACTGGTCTAGGAAAAAGTTACATCTTGTGGTATGGCCTCTATATCTATAAGTCTTCTTCAAATTGTGGATTGTGATACCTTCACCTCTGCCCTGTGGAGGTTTTTGATGTCAGTGACTGTTGTTTTTGTTGTTTTGCTTGTGCAGTGGCTCTGATCGAGTTTCCTTCCTTCTTTTCTAAGCTTCAAAATGGCTTGTTTTTCACCCATAGACAGGTGAAACCGAAGGCTCAAACCAAAAGTAGACTTTCAGTGCTATTAATTGTTTAAGCACTCGATCTAACAGGTTACACCTGGGCAACAAGAAACACCTGTCAGTCTCATGTTCCAATATTTTTGCTAACTTGAAAAACAGGTGGGTTCAAATAAACGGTGCTAAGGTTTTCTAAGTTATTTAAGACATCTAGATGTAAATATCAGGAAACGAAAGCTGAAATTCTGATCTATCATCTCATATTCATATTTTGATCTAAGCCAAACTTCTATTGTGTACTATATGGACAAATAATGCAAATGTGCAACCAGTAAATTCCTCACAATTTTTGCAAGAAGTCCGGTTGGTTAAAATCTATCCACTGATGGAGTCCTGAGTACAAAGGTGCTCGTGGCAACTGCAGCCCCAAAGCCACCACAGCAATCGCAGTCCCAAGCCATTACAATACAGCTCCCAATATGTGATCCCCAAGCCATCTCCATAGCCCCCAGGTGGCACCATCCCCAGCAATCCAAACGGTTCTTCCATGCTGTCCATATGGGGCCGAGCGAGCGAACTCAACTGCTGAGAACTCGGGATGGGTCAGGCAGGTCTGGGGAGCAGAAGGGGTCAGGATCACTGGCATCTCAGAAGTAGCATGTGTACTTAATGGTTAAGGACAATGTACTTTCCATGAAGAGTGCAAGCAGGGACTCTGGCAAAACTAGCTATGACAGCATAACTTAAAGGGAAAGCCAGAAGCTAACACAGACATGAGGGCACCTTGGGACCAGCCACTCCACCGTCGACAGACCTGCCCCTGTACCTAAGCAAAACTATTTACAAAAGACTTGACTAAACAAATATGTTTTCAGCCTAGACTTAAACACTGAGACTGTGTCTGAGCCCAGAACACTAAGTGGAAGGCTGTGCCATAACTGTGGGGCTTTGTAAGAGAAAGCTCTACCCCAGCTATAGCCCTCCCTATTCAAGGTACCAACAAATAGCCTGCACCTTTTGATCTAAGTAGTCGTGGCAGATCATAAAAGAGCAAAAGTTTGCTCAGGTACTGTGGCGCGAGACCATTTAGTGCTTTACAGGTCAGTAGTAGTATTTTTTAATCAATACGAAATTTAATTGGGAGCCAGTGCAGTGTGGATAAGATAGGGGTGATGGGGTCATATCTTCTGGTTCTAGTAAGGACTCCCATTGGCTGTTCCATAACTGTGGGGCTTTGTAAGAGAAAGCCAATGCAGTGTGGATAAGATAGGGGTGATGTGGTCATATCTTCTGGTTCTAGTAAGGACTCTCGCTGCTGCATTCTAACTAACTGAAGCTTGTTTATGCATCTACTGGAACATCCAGACAGTAAGGCATTACAATAATGCAACCTAGAAGTAACAAAAGTATGAACTCATTTTATTAGTTCATTTTATTAGTTCGTGTAATGACAATATATTTCTTATTTTAGCAATATTTCTGAGATGAAAGAAAACATGAAAGACTAGAGTCGATAATCACACCAAGGTCTTTTACTGCTGCACATGATGAAACAAAAAGGCCATCCAGAGTTAGTCATGATGTGTTTCCTTTCAGTCTATTTTGTATCCTACACAAACCTTAAACCTGCTTTCTGACTTCAGTGCAGAGTAACAAAACATATTCACTTCTTAGCTTCTCTTGACCGTGTTTGCCAAACAGAAACATGAACAGAGACTTAAAATAAGAAACTGAAACAGCATGTTGACTTCACTATACAAGAATTCAGTAAGTATCATTGCTGCTGTTCACAGCAGAGCACATGCAGGTGTAGTTTATATAATTTTGTTTAAATTTTATAACGAGCTTAGTTACAGCTAATAACCCATTACATTTACATACAGTTCTGACTTCAGTTTTTCAGCATTCCTGACCTTGTTAACGAGTGATTAAGCAAAAAACAAAATAAACATGGACTAAATGTTAATGCTAGAGCTACAGCCATCTTGCAACCAGCAATATTTTTCCACTGTTATGACATAATGTGTGCACGACACGTGTTCCGTATACCGGGCCATTTACCTTTCTCTTTCACCTCATCAGGCCCAGAGGCAATACTATCAAAAAAAAAGTTTCACGTTTCTGCAGCTGATTAAATCTATGAAACAACCTATTAAATATACACACATCTTGATATCAGTGTATATGTAATGACTTTTTTTTTCGCCTTTCAGGACAACATTGTGAAATCCAACATTGATAAAAAGTTCTCTGCTCATTATGATGCTGTTGAGCAAGAGCTTAAATCAAGTACTGTGGGTAAGCACAGAGATTTAAATCATCCATTTTAAATAATTACTCTCATGTTTTCTTTATTTTTTATTAGCATTGCAAAGATTTACAAAAAGTATTTAGACCCTCAGCAGTTCAGATTATTTTAATGTTGTAGGAAAGAATTTGAATACTTAATAGTTTAAGGGTATTATCTTCTTATTTTTTTTAATGAATAAAAAATACTTTATAATTAAAATGTTTTCCCCCACATTTTAAATCAGATGAAACATTAAAAAATTTATAAAAAATTTAAACTAGATTTTTGCAGGATTTACTTCTTATTTGTAAAGCTGTCAGTGTTGCAAGTTAGTGTTGCGCAAATGTTGATTTACAGAGATATATATGAATAGAGTCAGTGCTACTAGTGTTACCAGTGAAGCTAATAGCTACCTATTTTTTAATCTAACTACATTTTTCTTTAAGTTCATAATATACATTTTAATTTTTCAGGTTATGTTGCTGCAAATGGCTTACTGGCTCTGTATATATGAAAGCAAGTTTTTGTCGGGCAATTTTTTGAGAGACATACCTTTGAATGTCCAAGAGATCTGTATGTACAGTGTATGTAATGTACAGTGACTTCATATGTACATGGACCACTTGTAAAAATTAATATCTGTGCCAGCCATCTAATCATGTAAGATAGTGGTTGAAATCACAGTGCTAAATGTTCTGCAAATTATATGAAAGCTGCTCTGCTGTGGCACTCTGTGTGTGTGTGTATATATATATATATATATATATATAAACAGTCAGGTCCATAAATATTGGGACATCGACACAATTCTAACATTTTTGGCTCTATACACCACCACAATGGATTT
>CM074989.1:15772139-15785122 GCA_037576825.1 Pangasius krempfi | reverse complement strand
GTGAGGGCTCTAATGCCGGAGTTGGGGGATTACTAACTCCGCCTAAGGCATCCAGACTTTCCCCTACAGAAACTATGTTGGTCTCACTCTCACTAACCCTCTCTAGAGTCTGGATGCGCACCTCTAAAGCTGCAATCTTTTCCGTCAGAGACCTAACTAACATGCTTTTATCACAAATGAAGCTATTACTAATGACGGAGTTGAATGTTAGACATGTTTAACGCACCTTAGTTGAAGATTTGTTGATATTATTTTAGACGGCATGGATGGCCTCTGCTTGCTGTCTTGACAAATTACAAAAGCGCACTTCGAGAGAAAAAAAATGAAAGTAGGGTAGAAGAGAACGTGAAAAATACAACAGATGAAAACAAATTATTGATTTAAAAAAGAAAGAAACCTTATAGTTAAGACGCTGACGCAGGCAAGAAACTCCTGGCAAAACAATTAGAAAACCTTGAACCTCTGTCATGTTCCTTAATCCACTCCTTTTTGATCAAGGTCTGTTTATTGAACATTTTCAGAGTGTATAAAGAACAAACAAAATACAAACAACCAACATCAACCATTCACCTTACATATTTCCCTGAAAAAAGATAAAGTGAATGAAGTAAATTAGTAATAAATAAATAAAAATAGCCTTGGATGTCCAAAACATATGTATTAAGTTTGCAGGACCTTGTTTACATCTGTCACGTGTGAGCGCTAGCTCTGCTCTAGACAGCCTAACCTTTTGACCAATGAAGCCGATGTACTATTCTGAATTGCACAACATGTCGTTGACAAATGGATAATGAATGAATCCTCCTAATAATTTTTTGCCAGATTGTATCTAAGATTTGTTCATTTAAGTCCATTTAATTTTCAAACGGTTCAGAGTTGCCAAATTATATAAGTTTAGAAAGCTATATATATCCTGCCAATAATCTGCTTTAGATCTTTTCCCAACTTGAAAATAGAATCTAGCAGAGAGATAGAGGGATATAGTGGGAAGCATTATATTTATTATATATTATTATTTATGTCACTCATCCAATACAGTGGCTCTCTAATGTTGGCCACCCAGTAATAAAACAAAAAATTAGGGCGCACCAAACCACCCTGGGATCGAGGTTTCTGCAGTATGTATTCCTGTATACATGGGTTTCTTTTGTTCCAAATAAAGGCTAATATGAGCTTGTCTGTAGAGTTAAAGAAGAATTTTGTCAAAAATATAGGAAGATTTTGAAACAAATAAAGGAGCTTTGGTAGCACATTAATTTTGATGACATTAATCCTTCCACATAAAGAAAGGGGCAGCAAATTCCAACGTTTAATATCTTGTTTCAGATCAGCTATCAGAGGAATGATGTTAGCTCTGTAAAAGTCTTTATGATTATGACATAGGAGATTTGATAATGGGTCTGACGTGAACAATAATAAATCGTCTGCATAAAGTGATACTTTACAATCCTGATCACCTCTACAAATTCCTTTAATATTAATATCCCATCGTATTGCTAACGCTAATGGTTCAATCACAATCGCGAATAATAGTGGGGACAACGGACAACCTTGTCTTGTACCTCTTTGCAGTTTAACATAGGCAGAGAGGTTATTCTTGGTACGCACTGCAGCCATTGGGGACGAATAAAGAATTTTGACCCAGGTTACAAACTTTGGACCAAATGCAAATTTTTTCAGGGTATAAAAAAGATAACCCCACTCCACCCGATCGGGCGCTTTCTCAGCATCAAGTGATAGTAAAATCTCTGGAATGTCTGGTGGAGTGGGACCATAAAGAATATTTAAAAGGCGCCTGATGTTAAAGAATGTGTGCCGATTCTTCATGAAACCTGTTTGGTCTGCTGATATGATGGAAAGGAGGGAGCCCTCAAGACAACGGGCCAGGAGCTTCAGGTTCTGGAGATTTGCCACTTGGCATACTCCTAATGGCCTCTTTAACCTCTTCAATAGAGATATCATTCTCTAGATTAGCAGCACATTCAGGATCCACTCTAGGGATATCAAGGTTATGAAAAAACATTTCTAAAGCAGACTGGTCTTCTGGTGGTTCTGAAGTGTATAGGGAAGAGTAGTATTGATGAAAGCATAAATTTATTTTCAAATGATCAGTATGTTTTAGACCTTGTTCGTCAGTAATTTCAGGTATATATTGATTGGCAATCCTCTGATGTAGCTGATGTGCTAATATTTTCCCAGCCTTTTCCCATGCTCGTAGTAGCCATGCCTGGACTTTAGGATAAGATATTCTGCTTGACATGTTGAAAGAAGATCAAATTCAGTTTTAAGGCGATGACCCGGTTCAGCCCCGGGTATGTACATCTCCATGGTCAAGGGGCCATGGTCGGAGATAACTATGGACTGATATTCGCAAGTAACCACCTTGGGGAAAAGTTTTTTTTTTTTTTTTTTTATCAAATAAAGAAACAATCTATTCGTGAGAATAGATGTAGGATTGCGGAAATGCCAAACATGAGCAGTGCCATATTCCTGGAGGAAAAGTTGAATTACTTGAGCTGCTTTTGGCTCAGGGAGGCATTGTTTTGGAAGAGCTGCGGTCTAAGTTGAAGAGAGTACACAGTTTGTGTCCCCACCTAAGATGAGAAGATGTGTATCTATATTAGGGATTCGGGAGAAAGTATTGATGAAAAAAGCACTAGCATCCCAATATTAGCTAAAATAATTGGGAATCCATACAGTCAACCAATTATAACATATAACAATACAACAATAATGCTGTATTATTGCTGCTATGCTGGACATCACAAATGATATATTTCTACTAATTGAGATAACTACCCCCCTCACCTTGGAGCCAAAATTAGAGGGAAATGCTTGCCCTATCCATCCACTTCTGAGTCTGAACTGGTCAGTGGTGCAAAGATGTGTCTCTTGGAGGAATGCGATATCAGTTTTAAGATTATTAAGATGTGCAAGTACCTTTCTACGTTTCACAGGATGATTTAAAGACTTGACATTCCAACTTGCAAAGTTGACCAGGCACCCTGTAGTCTTTCCTGGATTATTTGAATCAACCATTAGAAAATGCAGTGGAGAATACGCAGTGAATAAGCCCCAAAATTTCAAAGCAGTAAAAATTAAAACATGTGAGGCAGTAAACAAAACAAACAAAGGTATGTACCTGAACCCTGTCACCTAAATGAACATGGTGCAAAACTGCGCAAAAAAACAACAACAACTTAGTGCCCAATAAGCAGGCTCCTGCCCAACCTGCCACTAAAAGGTAAAACCCAAAAGGGCATCAAGCCATAATAACTTTCAGTGATGGCAGTGTAGCAGCATTTATGTACATAATGAGAAATTTAAAAAAAATAAATTAAAAATATATCTAAAAAATATATCTGATAAGTCAGTCATAACATCCGTCCTCATGGAGGAGATGAAATAAAAATAGTTAAACAGCAAAATAAATTAGGGTAATGACTTGTAAAGAAATCATAATACCTCTTGATTGATATTACGGGATTAACAATTGTATCAATATGAAAGAGTATATACAGATATGTAAACACAACCATGGGAGCCAGTATTACTGTCAGTGGTGTGCACTTACCCAGTGATGAAAAGGGAGGCAATTGCCTATTGGCCCCCCTTAAAACACTATATGAATAAAGACACCCAGTAAGGGCAGTCACTTGAACGTAGTTATCTGTCAGAAGTTCCACATGGTGGCCTCTGCTTGAGGGAAGAGATCAGTTCAGGAGAAGTGTGGATGCAGCATCCCTTTCCAGTTTCTGCTGCTAAGATAGTGTTCTTTACATAAGTCATTGCCTTCTCCGGATCCAGGAATTTCTTGTTGTCTCCATTATATGAAATGCGGAGTTGGGCTGGGAACATTATCCCATAGCGGATGTCTTGTTGGCCTCGGAGTAGATCCCTCACATTGTTAAAGACCACTCTGGCTTTGGCGACGCTCGCGGTGTAGTCTGGAAAGACGGCTATTGGCTCTCCTCTTTAGCGAAGTGAGCCTTGCTCACGAGCTCGGTGCAATACATCAACACAGTCCTGGTAGTAATGAAGTTTGGCGACAATAACCTGGGGTTTTCCGTTAGGCTTTCTGGGCATAAGGCCTCTGTGCAAGCAGTTGATCAGGATATCTTTGTCCAGATGTAGCACTTCTTTCAGTTGCTTGGAAACTGAAGCAGTGGAGCTCAAGCCACATTCCTCCCCAACACCCACAATACGAATATTGCACCTCCACATCCTTCCCTTGATGTCCTCAGTCTTCTCCCTCAGATTAGTCAGCTCTTTTTTTAAGTTCAGCTACGGTAGCTTGCAGCAACGTGACCTTGTTGTAGCCAGTTCTGAAGATCAAAGATCACTCCGGAGAGCCGAGGTTCGAGGCCATAGACTTTATTCTTTCAAAAACTAAAGCTGAGCGGTTCTCTGTGTTGTATGTTCCATGTATTTGGGCCGTCATTTTATGTAACTCTTTGTTCTATGACACCATTAGCTCCCAAAAACCTCAGACCTTTTTTTTTTTTCTCTTTCCCTCAACAGCCTCTAACCTATTGGTCTGTCATATGGGATCACTCTGATTTACACACGCACGCTGGCATACACACTCCTTTTTCTGGACTACTGATTGGCTCCCACATTCATACAGTCTCCAAAGAAACTTTGGAGCTCATCATTCATAACTTGTCTCCTTATATACGGAGCTCATCATTCACTCACCCTGGTCTGCGTGATATGGTCACGTCCGTCTCTACCAGCTCACACTTAAGTGACAGTCCAGGAGAGGTACCTGTCTAATATCCAGCCAAACACAGAGTTTATTTTTTCATGCACACGTAAACTTGTATTCACACACTGGGTATCATGTAGAGGACTATGGGCATGTGTTTTTCGACATTGGATTCCAGAAGTGTAATCCGACTCTCATCTCTGCTGCTCACACTCAAACACACTCACACACACACTCTCACTCACTCGCTGCAGCGAGCAAGACACAAACAAAAAGCACTCAAAAGGAAGACACACAGACAATCACTCACTGAAACCAGAGCAAGAAGAGCTCTTTAACAACCCAAACCTTATTTACAGTATTATACAGCTACATACTACTTTCGAGAGACTTGCAGACCACCCCTTCTGCCTCTCACCCCAGAAGCGGTATCTGCAAGATTTGAACAGCCACACTCGTTGATACACGAACAAGCTTTTTACACTTAGAGCTATTTACTGGCCACACTCATCAATTCACTTCCCGAACTTACAGAGCTATTTACTGGCAACACTCTTTTCTCACTTATTTACAAGTCTACTGCTATCTATCAAAGCCCACTTAACAGTAAAGACAATACGTATTTACAGGCTTTACTGCTATCTATCAAAGCCCACTTAACAATAAAGAAAACTTAACAAAAAACCATTCATCGCATGCGCTTAGCGTTGAAACCCCTCTCTCCGTTATTTGTGGGTCATCTGGAGCAGCCTTTTACAAGTGCTTAAACTGCCTTAAGCCCGACACAGCTCAGCGATCCTGGCTCCTACCCAGTCCCATCTGGGGTGCCAATTGTTGTAGCCAGTGCTGAAGATCAAAGATCACTCCGGAGAGCTATTCTTTTAAAAAATAAAGTCGAGCAGTTCTCTGCCGAGAAAGCTCCCCAACTATTCAGGGTGCCATTCTTATATATATTTACATGAACAAAAAAACTTTCACATCCAGTTTTTCACAAGACCCAACATTCCTGTATGTGCTTATGTTAGTGTTTAAGGCAGCCTTTCTCACTTCAATTTACAGCTTGTTCCTGCTCTCCCCGCTTAGCAGGATACCAATGCCTATGTAAGGTCATATAGATCACTTTCAGGCCTCCGTGTCACCTTGTGGCCTATACTGGTTCCATACATCTACCACATTGAGGATTACATGTTATCAAATATGAGTACACATTTCGTGGTTAACATTTTATGGTTACAATATAACCTATATTGTATAACCTCACCCGACCATGTCGACAGGCCTTCCTCCACATTGCTGATGGTGGCCTTCATTTTATTCATGTCGGAGCGAAAAGCCGCCATGTTGTTTGCAATTTCAGACTTGACCCCTGGAAAATCAAAGTCTTCAATAAGGGCATTCTTTAACTCTGACCTGATAGTGGCAGAAATATCTGCTCTCAGAGATGACAGAAAGTCCGCCTTCAAGTCCACGACGTCCATTTCTAGCTCTAACTGTGGAGAGGGCGGTTGGTCACAGCACTCTGTGGAAACTTGTGTCGAGGGGGCGTCGGGCCTAGCGCTCGTGGACCCGGTGTATTTGTATTTACGGAGCTTGAACGTCATTGCCGTAGCGTACACAGTTCAAACTTGCTCCTGGGTATCTCAGATGAGTTCGAAAATGATATTCACATCAAAATTGTAGAAAATGCACCGTAAAATAACAATTTTTGAAAAGTTATGCTGGGTGCATTATCCTGCTGAAATAGGCCACTGCCATTATGGAATAATGTTGCCTTGTGTACTTGGTCTGCAACAATGTTTAGGTAGGTTTCCCAGCAAAACATTGCCCAGAGCATCACACTGCCACTGCCAGCTTGCCTTCTTCCCATAGTGCATCCTGGTACCATCTCTTCCCCAGGTAAGTGACACGCACCCGGCCATCAACATGATGTAAAAGAAAATATGATTAATATGATTAATCAGACCAGGCCACCTTCTTCCATTGCTCCATGGTCTAGTTCTGATGCTCACCTACCTAGGAGCTTTCATTTCTCCCGTGGGTGCACCTTAGCCTTAGCTTTGGTTTTGTGATTATGCCACCAAGTTGTCACCCATTCACGCCTCTGTGAGGGCTTTAGTTGGGGATTGCTATCCTCTTAAGGCATCCAGACTTTCCTCTACAGAAACTATGCTGCTCTCACTCTCGCTAACCCTCTCTTGTGTTTGGATGCCCACCTCTGTGTTCTCCATTAGAGAGCTAATTAATATACACTTAACACAATAAAGCTGTTACTAACAATGGAGGAAGAATGAAAAGCAAGTATTGATTGATGTGGTGGTCATATTGTTTACAGATGTTTTTGTTAAATATTGTGGTTCACACTGCTGAGTAGTTTGACACCAAATTAGTGAAGAATGCCCAAAAAACCTAGGACTAGTTCACAAAAGTATGTTTTGCATATTATGAGAATATGCCCAAGGGAAACCCAAGGGAAAAAATAAATAATTTTGTTTGTAGGGCTCAAGGTTCATGAGATATGGACCAAAGCGTAAAACTCTGTGCTGTAGGCCATTAAGCCAGTTGGGCCGATTAACCTTGCCTGAGTAGTGGGAGGGAATTCTACCTGTTGACTAAGTTTTGGGATTTATGGTTTGGTCTGCACAATTGATTTTAAAGCAGGAAAATAGTAATAAGCAGAAGAAAAAAAATCCTAACCTAATCCTTTGGTGCTTGGACTACTAAAAATCCTAACAATAACAATAGGGGTAGAAGCACTTTGTGCTTGGACCCCTAATTATGCATATCGAATACTAGATGCCTGTTTAACGTATACTGGAAGAACATATGTGGACCGTCTTTGAACTCTTGGCTGAAAGAGTTAGTAATGGAAAGAATTTATGGTGGTTTACGATAAAACGTAAATGAGGCGTCTTCTATAAAATATGGGGTACATTTTTTTTCATTTATGAAGGAGTCAAGGTAGTACAAGCCCCTGACCTTCCAATTCCCTAATTGTTTCCAATTTTATTGCAATTATCTTAATGTATCTTTGTATGTATTGAGAAGGGGTGTTTGTTTATTTCTTTTTATAAATTTTTGCCCTTTTGCCTATTGATATCAAATGTGATACACGTACAGTACATGGGTTTGAGAATGCCTGTTAATTTTGACACATGTAGTGCTGTAGGGGGCGGTATAATATTCAAATAACTTTTACTCTGAAAATGTAAGTCCAATGCCCCAAGGCCCTAGCACTCAAGGGTCTCATTGGTTGGCTGAGCTGGAGCTGATTGATTGAAAAGTTAGAAATGTTTGCTCATTGTCTAATTTTAAATAAAATATATGATTCCTCCCAATTATAGAGTATTATATCTAATACAAAATTCACTGGGGTGAAAGTATGCATTATACATAACATCTCGTAAACCCATCTCCCGAGTTTCCTACCTGTAAATATGATTTCATTGGGTGTTCTAGTATATTTCCTAGTTGAAAATTTCCTTGAATTTATTTCTTGTAGTTGAAATTTTGTATAGACAACATGTTCAGGTCTGTTGCTATGAATATTAGATTTCAGCTTTTGTTATTAATTTGACTTGTTGCTGTTTGCTAGACACCCCAGTTAAGAAAAAGAAGCTGGGGAAGAACCCTGATGTCGACACCAGCTTTCTTCCAGACAGGGAAAGAGAGGTAAATTTTTTTGACTTTTGATACACTTCCCTACCTGAAGGCTAGACTGTGTGAAAGAGAAGAGACCTACAACAATGAACATACCAGGACGTGCAGCAGTGAACTGTACCAAAAACATTTGACAAAATGTATTTATTTAAATCACAACCTGTATGATGTTTGTTGAGCTGTGCTCAGTTAGTCAGGCGTGCTACCACAGTGACGTGACAACCTTGTCAGCTGTCCTGCAAACCAGATTTTTAGCATTCACTAGCATTCTGGAATGTGAATAAACCTGGCATTTTGATTGATGTCGCAAGCCACCACAGACCTTTTCCTGTACCGCAACTCACTGAGATTTGACAGTCCAACATCATCTCCCCATTTTTATTACTTTATTTCTTTTTATAGAACTTACTTATAGTTCTTGATTTTGTAGTATTTGCTATGATTTGCTGTCATCAGCATTGAGGTACAGTCACAAAACCTGATGAGTATGTTAATCTATGGTGCTGTTATAGTTTGTGTCCCTTGACAAGGGTGTTTTGGCCCTGCAGATCGCCACCTGTGGCTATATTGTTTTGTGTTTATGCGAGTTGGGTTGTATTTACATGTGTATTTACGTGTGTGAGTTTTCATGTATCCAGGAGGAGGAAAATCGCCTGCGGGAAGAGCTTAGACAGGAATGGGAGCGGAAGCAGGAGAAAATCAAGGGTAAATGATCTGAAAATAACAACAATTATTGTATGTATCTGAACAGGAATGACACTGTTGTAATCTATTTGCTATCATACTTATTTGTACTCTTCTATGGGAATCTTAATTGTTGGTATTATTAATTATTTACTCTTTTGTTTCATAGGAATCTGTACTCTGTGTTTTGATAAACCAAGATGGTTAAGTGTGTTGAAGCTAAGCTGTGGAATACCATAACGCCCATTATTACATGTGTGTGAGCTAAGGAGAGAGTGAGAATCTTAAATCAAAACTTTGGTGATACTTTCATTAAATCTCAGTAAGAAATCTCAATAAATCTCAGTAAGAAATCTCAATAAAAGCACTGTTGTATGCAACAATGCAATAAAATACATTGGCAGCACCACAAACCTGTGGGTTAATGCATAGGATGATGTTAACCAATGGAGAGTCTGCAGCTACTTATGCAACAGGTCATGCTAGTATGTTTCAGAGCTCACAACCCCGGGGTGAGATAAGAGAAAAGAAGGCTGAACCAGAGAGTGAGCTTGACCTTGATGTGTTCCGAGAGAGTCAGAGATGAACATAAAACCTTAGTAAATAAACATGAAGTCAGAGGAAAATAATTAAAATAAAATAATTACATATTTCCTTCAAATCTAAATGTCATTTCTAAACTAAATGATAAATTTATAATTTTTAATACCTTAAGTTACTGTGTAATATGTAAATTAAACCCCACTACTATTTGTTTTAGATGTTTTTAGTTGTATATAATCAAAGGTTGATCTAAACTCCCATCCTGCTTGATTTACCCAGTGAGACACAGCTGTGCCATGGGTATCTATCAGTTGTTTAAAGCTAGTGTACACATTTGTGTTTAAGTGTATTTGCTTTGCAAGTTTATAGGTAACTGCAGCACACAGAAGTACACTGACCGGCTCATGTGCAGTTCTCAAATTCTTAAATCATGCTGTACTTTATATACGGTGTTGTACGTCAACCAGTCTTCAGGCAAACCCAGATTGGTTCATTATCAGTTTTTGACAAATTTCTCATGTTCAGCGTAAATAAAAATGATCCTTTATCACATCTAGTATGTTGCATCTTCCATAGGTTGGGGAGGTGCCTCCCCCACTTTTTAAAAATATCAGTAAAAAAATCTTATACATGAAAGCTTGCAACAGAAACTAATATTCTAACAATATCAGTTTATCTCTGTTCACGCTGATAGTTTGTTAGGGTGATGTCTATAATTAAATGTTTCCTCTTTGATAAAACTCTCATTCAGACAGCTGTAAATTAACAGCAAATAAAGATTCTTTTCCTATTTTTGCTTGATAACCTTAAGACAATTTCAGTGAGTGGGTCCCTTGGTTCTCTTGAAGAGATCCAAGACCAAGTAAATGGTAAGAGAGAAGAAGAAGCAGTAGTTCACCCTAGAAGGAGCTTCTTCTCCTGACTTCATCAGTAACTAGTATTTTTGACTCAGATAGGTGCTGAGCATACAACTGAATAATAATCTACATTGGACCCTTAACTCTGAGGCCCAAAAAAGAGCCACAACTCGACTCTGCTGAATGAGTGCTGAATTAAAAGGGGATGCTAACAGACTGAATAAATTTAGCAAAATGTATTTAAAGTTGACTTTTGTCCCTAATCAGGTGAAGAAATTGAAATCACTTTCAGTTACTGGGATGGATCTGGACACCGGAAAACAGTCAAGGTACAGAATAATAACAGCAAAATATTATTCTCTAAATCATTTTTCCCGATAAACTTTTTTTTTCTTTACTGCACCAATATTAGAACAACTAGTTTAGGAATTCCCAAGGTTTTATTCTACATATAAAACATGTAGAATGTAGAGTCACATTCTGGATGTGATGTGACACATACAGTCTCTTCTGAAAGGCTTTTTCTTTTGTTTTTAACTGTACACTGAAGACATTTGGGGTTGAGATCTAAAGATGAATATTAGATGATATTAGATTTGAGCTTTCATTTCTATAATAAAGCTTTAATAAAGAATAGTGAGCCCATTCCAGAAGTAGCCATGCAAGCCCAAGCCATGACACCACCTCCACCGTGCTTGACTGATAAACTTGTATGTTTTGAATGATGAGCAGATCCTTTCTTTCTACACACTTTGGCCTTTCCATCACTTTGGTAGGGGTTAATCTTGGTTACAGATTTGTGGCAAATCTGTATTTAATTGCGTATTCCAATCTGGCCTTCCAGCTCTTACCGCTGATGAGTGGTTCGCATCTTGTGGTATGGCCTCTACGTTTCTGCTCTCAAAGTCATATTTGAATAATGGATTGTGATACCTTCACCCCTGCCCAGTGGAGGTTGTTGGTGATGTCGCTGTTGTTTTCGGGTTTTTCTTCACAGCTCTCACAATGTTTCTCATTAACTGCTGTTGTTTTTCTTGGCCTACCTGTTCAATGTCTGGCTGTTAGTATACCAGTGGTTTCTTTCTTTTTCAAGCCATTCCAAATTGTTCTATTGGCTATGTCCAATGCTTGTGCAATGGCTCTAACTGATTTTCCATCTTTTCTTGGTTTCAAAATTTCTCAGTTTCTTTTTTCCTGTAGATAGCTCTCTGTTCTTCATGTTGGTTTATCCTTTTTAACAACAAATGCCTATTCATCTGTTGATGTGGAAACAAAATGTCTTCAGTGTATAGAAAAAAACAAAACAAAAGAATTGGCCTTGCTGTTCCAGTTCTTCTGGAGGGGATGGTATGTGGTAATTGCGTATTAAATTTTTAAATAAGTTGCACATGTTTTATGCTGCTGCTACTCTTATGTTTACACTATTTCAGCTATTTGTATCGAACTCTGTAATATTTGCACTATTGTCACTTGGTCACTTTTAAACAGAACTGCATACTGGTCAGCGTTGTAGTCATTGTTCTGTCTTGTGCTGTCTGCACATGTTTGCACTTGTGCACTTTATGTATAATTTATGTAGTCCCTGTAGTTCTGTGTTGTTCTGTGTTTGTCTTATGTAGCACCTTGGTCCTGGAGAAACGTTGTTTCGTTTCACTGTGTACTTGTGTATGGCTGAAATGACAATAAACTCCACTTGACTTGACTTGAACATATAAAAAAAAAAAAAACACACACACACACACATTAGTAAATTAGTCAGTTAACAATACTGTCTTATGCTGATGTTTTTTTAATGGAACATACTTCTGTGTTTGTGTGTCTTCATACCTCTGACTCTAGATGAAGAAGGGCAATACTATTCAGCAGTTTCTCCAAAGAGCCCTGGAGGTTCTGAGAAAAGACTTCAGCGAGTTGAGGCAAGAACACTGAGTTTTCACCAACTTAAAAAGAAGTTAAACAATTTTAAAGTTTTTATCAACTTCTAAGCATGCCTTTAAAATGTCTGCTTTTTTATTTATGATTCTGAATGCAGAACAAAAAAGGTTTTAGTCTAAGCTTTTGAGGCTGTATTGGGGAATAATCAGAAGTGGACTGTCATTCATTCAGTTTTAGGTTATATAGTTACATTAGTCTAAGATTGCTAGTGTAGGAATTAGAGGCAATCATTAGTTATTTGTGTTAGGTTTCTATTTTCTCCCATGACTTCTGATGTACCTGCTCTTCCCCGTCTCTTTTGTTGTTTATTTAATTTCTTTAATTAATTTCTTTAATCTAATTTCTTCACTACAGGCCAATGAAAGCATTGAGAAAAATAATTAATAAATAAACAGTAACACTTTACATAAGATACAGTGAGGGGAAATAAGTATTTGGACACATTTGTTTTTGTTGCATAATATACTATCATTCTAGTGCATATATCCATTTCAAATTTACACACAGTCTCTTTTCACATTGTACATATACAGTCAGGTCCATAAATATTGGGACATTGACACAATTCTAACATTTTTGGCTCTATACACCACCACAAT
>CM074989.1:15744848-15766438 GCA_037576825.1 Pangasius krempfi | reverse complement strand
AGCAATGGAAGAAGGTGGCCTGGTCCGATAAATCACATTTTCTTTTACATCATGTGGAAGGCCAGGTGCGTGTGCATAGTTTACCTGGGGAAGAGATAGCACCAGCATGCACTATGGTAAGAGCGCAAGCTAGCAGAGGCAATGTGATGCTCTAGGCAATGTTCTACTGGGAAACTTTGGGTCCTGGCATTCATGTGGATGCTATTTTTGACACATACCACCTACCTAAACATTGTTGCAGACCAGGTACACCCCTTCATGGCAACGGTGTTCCCTAATGGAACTGACCTCTTTCAGCAGGATAATGTGCCCTGCCACACTGTAAAAATTGTTCAGGAATGGTTCAAGGAACATGACAGAGTTCAAGGTGTTGACTTTATTGAGCTGTTGGCCTCCAAATCAACCCAATCGAACATCTGTGGGGCGTGCTGGCCATCAAGTCTGATCCATGGAGGCCCCACCCAACTTACAGGACTTAAAGGATCTGCTGTTAACGTCTTTATGCCAGATACCACAGCACACCTTCATGGATCTAGTGGCATCCATGCCTCGACGGGTCAGGGCTGTTTTGGCAGCTTAAGGGGGACCAAAACAATATTAGCCAGGTGGTCATAATGTTATGGCTGATCGGTGTGTGTATATATATTATTACCTACACTGATCAGCAATAATATTAAAACTACTTGCCTAATATTGCGTAGGTCCCTGTTGTGCTGCCAGCACTGACTCATTGAGACATGGACTCCACAAGAGCTCTGTAGGTGTGGTGTGGTATCTGGCACCAAGACATTAGCAGAAGATCCTTTAAGTCCTGTAAGTTCCAAGTTGGGCCCTCCATGGATTGGACTTTTTTGTCCAGCACATCCCACAGATGCTTGATCAGATTGAGATATGGGGAATCTGGAGGCCAAGTCAACACCTTGAACTCTTTGTCATGTTCCTCAAACCATTCCTGAACAATTTTGCAGTGTGGCAGGGTGCATTATCCTGCTGAAAGAGACCACTCCCATTTAGGAATAATGTTGCCATGAAGGGGTGTACTTGGTCTGCAACAATGTTTGGGTAGGTGGTAAGTGTCGCTGTAACATCCCCATGAATGCCCGGACCCAAAGTTTCCCAGCAGAACATTGCCCAGAGCATCACACTGACACCGCCGTCCTGCCTTCTTCCCATAGTGCATCCTGGTACCATCTCTTCCACAGGTAAGTGATGCACACGCACCCGGCCATCCACATGATGTAAAAGAAAGTGTGATTCATCAGACCAGGCCACCTTCTTCCATTGCTCCATGGTAAAGGACTGATGCTCATTGTAGGTGATTTTGGTGATGGACAGGGGTCAGCATGGGCATTCTGTCACCGTGCATTCTGTCATTGCTTGCTGCGATGTACTGTGATGTACTGTGTGTTCTGACACGTTTTTATCATAGCCAACATTAACCTTTTCAGCAATTTGTGCTATTGTAGCTCTTATCTGGGATGGGCTAGCCTTCGCTTCCCACGTGCATCAGTGAGCCTTGGGCGCCCATGACCCTGTTGTCGGTTCACTGGTTGTCCTTCCTTGGACCACTTTTGGTAGGCCCTAACCACTGCATACTGGGAACACCCCATAAGACCTGGATTTTTTTCAGCACATCAACTTCGAGAAATGAATGTTCACTTGCTGCCTAATATATCCCAGTCCTTGACACGTGCCATTGTAATGGCATAATCAATGTTATTCACTTCACCTTTCAGTAGTTTTAATGTTATGGCTGATTGGGGTGTGTGTGTGTGTGTGTGTGTGTGTATGTGTGTGTGTGTATATATATATATATATATATATGTATATATATATCACTCACCATCCACTTTATTAGGAGTGCCTGTACAACTGCACATTCATGCAGTTATGTGGCAGCAGTGCAATGCAAAAAAATCATGCAGATACAGATCAAGAGCTTCAGTTAATGTTTACATAAAACATCAGAATGAAGAAAAATTGTGATTTCTGTGACTTTGATCGTGCCATGAATGTTGGTGCCAGAAGAGCTGGTTTGAGTATTTCATAAACTGCTGATCATGTGGGAATTTCAGACACAACAGTCTTTAGAGTTTGCACAGAATGGTGTGGGAAAACAAAAAACACTGAGTGAGTGGAGTGAGTGACGTTTCTGTGGGTGGAAAGGCCTTGTTGATAAGAGAGGTCAATGGCCAAATTGGTTTGAGCTGCCAGGAAGGATATAGTAGCTCAAATAATCACACTTGACAACCGTGGTGAGCAGAAAATGTTTCGTCATACACATAACATCGAGCTTTAGATGGGCTCCAGAAGCAGAAGACACCATTGGGTTCCACTGCTGTCAGCCAAGAACAGCCATCATGGGCACAGGCTCACCCAAACCAAACTAGTTGAACATCACCTGGTCTTTTTCCAGTCTTCAGCTATCCAGTTTCGTTGAATCTGTGCCCATGGTAGCCTCAGATTCTTGTTCTTAGCTGACAGCAGTGGAACTTGAATGTGGTCTCCTGCAGTTGTAGCCCATCCACCTCAAGGTTTGATATGTTGTGCATTCTGAGATGCTTTTCTGCTCACCACAGTTGTACAACAGGTGCTTATTCGAGTTACTGTAGGCTTCCTGTCAGCTCAGAACAGTTCTCCTGTGATTCTCCTGTGATCTCTCTTATCAAGAAGGTGTTTCAGCCTGGAGACCCTCAGGGGTCACAGGATGTTTTTTTGTTTTTCACACCATTCTGTGTAAACACCAGGGGCTGTTGTGTGTGAAAATCTCAGAGATCATCAGCTTCTGAAATACTCAAAAAAAACCTATCTGGTACCAACAACCATACCATGGTTAAAGTCACTGACACATCACATTTTTACCCATTCTAATGTTTGATTTGAATGTTAACTGAAGCTCTTAACCTGTATCTTCATGATTTTTTGCATTGCACTGCTACCACATGATTGCCTGATAAGATAACTGCATGAATGTGCAGTTGTACAGGTGTTCCTAATAAAGTGGACAGTGAGTGTATATCACTCATGCCTCAAACTTTAGCACTTTCATCTAATGCTGAGAACAAATTTGTGTGTCTTAACCTAGGACCTCTTTTCAGCTTTGATGTTCATGATGATATCCGATTGGTAAATGATGCTACGGTTGAGAAAGATGAGGTAAAGTCATGGTGTGATCTAAAAATTAAGTCCAAAAATATTCCTCATTTGGAAAGAACGGTTGACATGAATCTATTTCACTTGGAGTCATGTCCATAGATTTTAATTTGTGTTTGTGCGTGTGTGTGAATGTTTGAAGTCTCATGCAGGAAAAGTTGTTCTGAGAAGCTGGTATGAAAAAAACAAACACATATTTCCTGCCAGCCGCTGGGAGCCTTATGATCCTGAAAAAAAATGGGACAAATACACGGTAAATATAAGTTTTATGATTCTTGAAGGTATTGAAAGTACATTTTGATTTAAAATGCATTTGCTTGCCCTTTTTTATGGCAGATACATATTTCTCTTTCCAACTGGGAGGGTACATCCATAAGATTTTTATAACTTTGGCTCTTAATTGACTAATAGAAATATAAATACACACCTTTATACACTGTTTTTTAACTAGTCACTAATGTGTAGTCAGTGTATAATTAAATGTAATTGTCTTCTTCACTGTATGCTTATTTATAAATTAATAGTACTGTACTCTATATTAAGACATATGTATATTTTTCCTCCTTTTTTTTAGATCCGATGAGGTGGCTCTTTGGATCCATGTGGTGTTCAGATTTTATGAATATATTGCATTTTATTTTATTTTTTTCAGAGGATGGCATTCGAACAACATGCAATATTTTAAAGATTTCTTTTGGTCTTTTTAAAATTTGTGTGTATCTCTAAAATGAAATGTACCTCTATACAGGCAAATTTGTCTCAAACAGCTTATACACAGTGGATAAATGTAAATTTTATGATACCTAAATAGATCTTATTAAGGGAGTAAAGTTTAGAAATATCCTTTAGGATGTAAATATATCCATTGCTTTCCAACCTTTGCATTAGTGCAATGTCATTAATAAATAAAGTAATTTTTTCTTTTTTGGTATTTGGATCATTTTTCAACTTAACTTTTTCAAGTCTTCTAGTAACTACATATATTCTGGTAATTCCACCTCTTGTGAATTCTGTTTTCATGGACACAGAATATAAATGTAATTTTGCTCTGTTGTAAGTTTTATTAATGTGCCAGGCAGTTTATTGTATATAATATTATTTGTGTTACTTAATGATATAATGTATTTTCACACATAATACTGTATCAGCCAACAACTGTATCACTGTATCAGCCATTAAATAAAGTTGTCTTAGAGTTCAGAAACGCTGTTTGCTATGTTTGTAGATTTGTATTCCAGGTCAGAACAAGTGTATATTTAGCTACTCTGCAGAGCAAAGCAAGAAATACCTGGACTGCCATTTGTGGGTAAACGCCTTTTGCCTGAGGCTACCACTCCTCCAACCCCTGTTGTTGTGTTCTGAAGAACTTTCTCACTGACATTCTTTCTCTTTCTTTTTTGTACTGCCACTTTTTATGTATTTACTCAGCGTCTTTTACTGTTTTTTATTCTGAAACAAATTCTCTGTCCTAAAAGGCCAAGGAAATCGACGGGAACATAGGATAGAATGTGGCACGACAGACTGTCTCTGTTTTTGACGATTATTATGTTTGTGATAGGCCAGGGGTTCCAGACATCGTTCAGACCTCAGAACTGTACACTGCAGTGTGTTTGCCAGGTAAGCTACCTGTCGGAAATAATTTGGTAGGTTGTGTCTTAATCTGTGCAGTTCTTATCACCGAATGTAGCAACATCTTTCGAAATCAAATTTTGTTACCTATTTAAATTTAGATATTTTTCTCCATATTTTGTGTATCTATAATCCTCACAATAATCTGTCAAGTCGTAGCTGGCATGCAGCAAATGCATCTCGTGTATCTTATATAAGGAGAGAATTCTAGAACATGAAGGTATCATGCTTAATTAGTGATTTATGTTTTTGTAGGTTTATGTAAATATTTATCTTGTATAAATATTCAAATTTATTTTTGCTCTGTGAGACCAGTTGCAGCTGTAACTTAACAGCCTACTGTTAGCAGACTTTTGCATTTTAATAAGATTCACGTTTGTCATGGTTTTATTACTTTGATCAGGGATCCCCAGGATGTGAGTATTGCAGGATCAGTAAAGATGATGTTGAAACTACACTTGGCCTCACCTCTGCTGGTCTCTTTGCAGGTAGCTTGGACACACCTGAAACACACTTAATGAAATGTTTCCAGGCCAACACTGTTCTGTAAGGAGAAATTAAGGAGCAGTGAGATGTGTAACATTTGTATCATGCAGCTCAGGCAGAAGGATATCATGAACATAGGAACATAATTATACATATTTTGTATATATTTATGTATAACATAAAATAAGACAGATAATTTTAATTTACTAATTCTGGCTGGGGTTATGGACAGGCCAGGAATGAAAACAATAAATCCCCACGGGGGTGGGGGGGTTGTTCTTGTACAAGAATAGGGCACTTCGCATTCTCCTCTAAGCTTGTTTTGCGGTTCTATGGAGATGCAGTGGTAGCAGTTCGAAACCAGGTTTCTTTTACAGGCATGGAAAGTCTGGATATGGCACTTAATTCCAGACATGGAAATGTACAAAAATTTAGAAAGTGTTTTGGAAGAATGTGGATCGAAGTTTGGAATAGTGTAGATTCATTTATCAATGTAATATAGACCTGAAGACACTAAGGGTCTGTTTACAGATATTTTATTCTTGTTGCATTAATATGGTATATCACATTTTGATTTTCTTTTTCATGATGCAGTTAATGACCTTTTAGAAATAGCAGACAGTGTGACCATAAAAATATGGAAAATGAACAGGCAAAAAGTCTGTTTTAAAAAAAAAAAACAAGGTAAACGCAGGAATATTGAAAAACATATGGCTGGCTATAGGTGCAGCCTGTTTCTGTACATGCAACCTGTAGACCACATATCTTCAGCATGATATCTGCATCCTGTTCCTTTACATGATTAGGTATACAGGTTGTTCTTTCTAAGTGCACCTTATGCTTGCATATTTTCCTGCAGTGCTGACACTTTGCTTTGGGCCAGGTTGTATGCCATGGCTGTGTCATTCTTTTTTAGGTCTGCAGAGTCCTGAGGTCTGCCAGCACTATGTACATGCTCCGCAGAATGTCACCATCGAATTTGTGGAAACTCAGAACCCTAAATATGAGACTGTTGTTGTGTCTTGGAGGCCTAGCCAATATGGTAATAAGTAAAAGGCAGCCTATCCTTAAATTGGCACTTACTTTAAAAATTCGTAAATGTTCTGTTTAATTGTATGTCTTCTTGAAATGTTTCTGTTCATGCTATTAATAGTTAAGTGAAATTCTATAATTATTCAAAGTATTTGTCTCTTCCTAAGATAGCTTTTTTTGTCGATGTGCTGCAGGTATTGCTTTTTTGCGTGGTTTCCTAGTTTCCCTCCAGACTTTAGGTGGCACTCAGATCACATGTCAGCTCTTCCTCCTTCAAAACAATATGTCACTCTCCGCTGTGCATGCTCAAAGGGTACAGCCATACCTGCCTATCTTGAACCAAATAAACTGATAAAATGGATTTGTCTAGTAATTGTGTATAACAATAAACCATTCAAATGTACGCCTTGATCTTTAAAATGGTAAAAATATAACATTTTTGATAGCTCCTTTATTCATTTTGCCCCTGTCTGTGCAGGTGTATTACTCAGATCCTTTCACAGATCTCTCTCTGGGTACCCAGTATGCTGTGACTGTGATGGCCCTTCCAGTTCCTGAGATCTGGGACAAATTTTATCATAGCAAATTGTTCTTCACACGCTGTACGGGTTCTTGCACCTAGTTATTTACTGTCTGATTAAACATGATATCTTCAACATTCAAATCAATAGGATTAACGAAAACTCATACATTACATAATTTTCTTGCTACTTATGTAAAAAAAAAAATCAAATACTTGCTAGAATAAATAAATTACTCAACTTTGGTCCACCTCTCTACAGCATGTCCTGAGAAAAATGGCTTGGAGCACTGCAAAACAGGTAATTGAATACATCATTTGTTACTGCTTCTAAATATTTTACATTTTAGATAAGTCAGTGCTTTGTTTATATTTTTGCTCTTTGTTGAACATTCTTTTTTTAAAGTTTTAGAAAAGTCTAGTGCCTACTGAATGTAGAGTTTATTGAGCATTATGTATTTTTTGTATTTCCTGTCTGTCTTTAAAGACTGGTATCCGAGATATATTGAAGTCCACCAGGAAAACAAGGATATTGTTGTGACTTTTAACTTGGCACCTAAGAAGTTGGGGATCAATCGCTATTTTTCATCATGCTATGGAGGGGGCTCACGCAGCTTTGAAATTATTCAGCCAGTAATTACTTTAATGCCATATCTTGTCATTCATTCTTGAACAGACTGCAAAAATGTAAACAAATGTAATCTTATTTATTTTGTAATTACCAAAAATACAAAATTGTTTTACTATATTTAAATGAACGTACTGTCAGTAGGCTCTTTAAAATGTCTGGAACTATTACCAAAAAATTTATATTTTTCACTATTTGAAAAGTAAATAAATATATACAGCTCCATATTCAGCTGTTCTGCTTTAATGCAGAGTAATGAATTTTGTTGTGTTTCACCTCTTAGGACTTGCATGTAAACGGCACTCATCATACATTCCGTTTGCTCAATCTCCACATAGAAACCAACTATACCTGCGAGGTGAGTCATAAGAAAAGTCGATGAAAGTCACACACCTGACTTGGAATATTTCTCTCCTAAAGAACTGTTAAATGTTTTTCTCACTAGTCACATACAGGTCTTGCTGTAATCGTAGTATGCTTTATAATTTGCTAGGGATATATTTCATGCCCAACTTTGTCTTATCCTTTTCTTCTTTACCCTAATTGTATAATAGTTCTGTGTTGTGCCTTTAATGTAGATATACATTAAAATTCATTTTTGTTTAGATTGCAGCAGATATTGTGGATGCTGTTAGGAAAACTTTCTTTGTACAAGTACAGCACAATGTAAAAGGTAAACTTTTTCTCTGTACATACACATACTGGCCACTTTAATAGGTACACGAAACCAGACAGTTGGGGAAAAAGATGTCACCTGGTCTTTTTCTGGAAGACTGGAAAAAGACCAGGTGATGTTCAACTGTCCAGTTTTGGTGAGTCTGTGCCCACTATAGCCTCAGATTCCTGTTTTTGGCTGACAGGAGTGGACCTGTAGTGTAGTTTTCTGCTGTTGTACCCAGTCCGCATCAAGGTTTGAGGTATTGTTCCTTGTGCCCGAGATGCTTTTCCAAAAGCTCACAGTTGTAAAGACTAAATATTTGTGTTAGCATGGCCTTCCTGTCAGCTCAAACTAGCCTGGCCATTCTCCTCTGACCTCTCATCAAAAAGGTGTTTCCACCTGCAGAATTTCAGCTCACTGGATGTTTATTTGCACCATGTTTTGTAAAAATCCCAGGACGTCAGAAACTGCTTGATGTTTGATATCAATATTAGTTGAAGCTCTTTCCTTGAAAATCTGCATGATTTTATGCATTGTGCTACTGCTACATGATTGGCTGTTTGGGTAATTGCATAAATGAGCAGATGTACCAGTGTTCCTAATAGAGTATCTGGTGAGTATTTTGTTGCTGAAATTGTTATATTGGTTCAACATTCAGTTTTATAATTTATAATTAACATTACAATTTGCCCTTGCTCCAGTATGCTGTAAGTGAAAATATAGACTGTAGTGCAGAAAGATACTGAATTCCATTATGTTTCCTGCCTTTTACTCCCCAGAGCCTTTAGCTTTACACAAGGAGGGTGTCTCTCTTGCAGTACTCTTCTCTGTGGGTATTCTACTAGCAGCCTCCTTAGCAGTCATCTTTGCTATTCACTGGCAGAAAAAACAGAAGAAAAATGCAGCAAAGGCTGAGATACCATCAGGTGACCAAATATTGTCTTTTTTAAATTACATTTTCAAGTACTACATAGTTACTCATATGGGACTTACAAATACTATGTCTATAAAATTACTGGTGGTTATTTTGCCTAATGCCCCTTCAGTATTTCTCTAACTCATTTATTTTTTTCTCAGACATAACTGAGGAATATTATGATGAATATACAGAGTATCAGTTTGTACCAGTAACCAACAGGACCAATCCCCCTCGACTCCTGATTTGCTACTCAAGCAGTGATGGTTCTGCCCATGTAAGGGTTGTCTTACAACTGGCAACGTTTGTGCAAAAGCATATGGCTACTGAGGTAAAAACAATGTTAATGCAGTTAAAGTACCTTATAATATTTGAAACATTAATAAGTAGCAGAATATGTGATCAGTGTTCATGTATATGTTTTCATGATAGAGTGATGATGATAAATTACCCGTCAGGTACATTTGGATCTGTGGGATGCCTTAAATATGATAGAGGAGGGAGATTTGGGGTGGTATTGCAGAAAGATAAAGGAGAGCGACTTTGTGCTCGTCATCTGCTCCAAGGGTCTCAACCAGAGACGACATAACCAGAGAGAAGAAGTGGACCAAAGGGCAAATACCTCTCTAGCCATTATAGCCATGATTGGAGAAGAGATATTCCGTGCCAAATCTCTGGGTCAGAACCTCTCCAAATACATGACGGCCATTTTTGAGTATTCAAGGAAGTCAGACATCCCCACCATGTTAAATTTGGCCTCTCATTATACTCTTCCAAAGGACTTGCCACTGCTCTTCTCCCATCTCCATGGAGTGGCTTTGCAGAAGCCTGGAGCTTACCTACTGATAGAAAACATCTCAGAGAATGGCTACTCTAAGCTCCCAGCTGGTGCAGCATTACTACTAGCTATTCAAGATGCAAGGATACTGATTGCTGGTTTGTAACCATCTGGCATGAGAATTGAAGAAGATCTGGGCAGAACAAAATAACTTGGTATAAGGGGAAGCAAGACCTATAAAGATTATGAATAAAGATTATGCAGGAATAAATGCCAAGACAGTACTGCTGAGAGAGACATTTCATGTTTGACAAACTGTGGGCATGCCAGACAGATGATGGCTATAGACAGTTATAGAGATTAATACCTGAGGCTTCTTTTAAGTTAGCTGCTCTCATCATTGTATCAAAGTAATATTGATTGTCTTGTCACAGACAATCTAGGGGGTGCTGTTTTCACACAAGCCCAAGGGCTGTTGCTACATCTCAAGTGTAAATCTACAACATATAGTTGTTTTCATGTTTGTGTCATTTTGTGAATTTCTTGCCTTAAGAATTTGCTGGACACAAAGAAATGAGAGGCCCATGTAAATAACCCATAGATATCCACCGATTGGGGGCTCCATTCTGACATTGAACAGTACACTGTTAATCCAGTAATCAGGTAATCTGATACCAAATTCAGGTCTTTAAAAAGGGAACTCTGCCCTTTCACTGTCTCATCTTATCTCAAGCTAGGCCACACAGAAATGTCAGTGTAGTGCAGGACTAAATTCCACTATACGCTGGACATTTGCAAGTTTATTCTAACTGTAAGTAAAGCATTTGACTGAGAACTTTACCATGGCCATGGCCTTTACTCACTCAGTCAATCAGTTGATTAAACCAAGGAATTCAAGTGCTCCTTTGATCTTTTTTTTACTTTTTACTCCTTTTTGTGGGGTTTTAAATCTGTATGGTTAATTTACATTTCACATTGTATTTCAGTAAATCATTCCATAGTACTTGGTGTGCTCTGAATAAGTTATACTGCTCATATTAACATACATGTTAAATATGCAAAAATTATGGAATCACCACACTTAGAGGATGTTCACCCAGCTTTTTTACTTTATAGCAAACAAGCAAATCACAGATATGACACAAAAAAAGGTTTTGTTCAATAGCTTAACATTCTGGCTATTTGTTCAATAGCTTAACATTCCATAATTTTTGCCAGGGGTTGTATACACTCACCAAGCACTTTATAAGGAACACTATACTGGATAGATCCACACTTTGCTCTCAAAACAGCCTCAGTTCTTTGTGGCATGGATTCCACAAGATGGCAAACATTTCTTTGAGAGTCTGGTCCATGTTGACATGATTGCATAACACAATTCCTGCCGATTTCTCAGGTGCACTTTCATACTGCGAATTTCCCATTCAACCCTAAGGAGTTCTACTGGATTCAGATCGACTGACTTGGAACACAGAACTTATCATGTCATGCTCATGAAACCAGTATGAAACGACTTTTGCTTTGTGACATGGTGCATTATCATGCTGGAAGTAGCCATTGGGTGGGAATATGGGTAAAATTGTGGCCATGAAGAGATGCACATGGTCAAACACAATACTCAAAATAGGCTGTGGCATTGAAGAGATGATTGATTGGTATTAATGGGCCACATTAGGTGTGTCAAAAAAAAACATTCTCCACACCATTACACACCTCCACCAGCCTCGACTGGACATCTGTGTGCCTCAGCAGAATCAGATTAGATCAGATTGAGAATCAGATCAGGCTCTGTTTTTCCAGTCTCAGCTGTCCAGTTTTGGTGAGCTTGCGCACATTACAGCCTCAGGTTTCTGGGCTTGGGTGACCGAAGTGAAATCTGATGTGGTTTTCTACTGTACAGTGTGTTGTGCATTCTGAGATGCTTTTCTGCTCACCACAAATGTACAGAGTGGTTATCTGAGTTACAGTAGCCTTTCTGTCAGCTTGAACCATTCTGGCCATTCTCCGTTGACCTCTCTCTTCAACAAGGTGGTGTCGTCCGCAGAACTGCCACTCATAGGATGTTTTTCCTTTATTGCACTGTTCAGAGGAAACTCTAGAGACTGTTGTGCATGAAAATCCCAGGAGAGCAGCAGTTACAGAAATACTCAGCAGCAGCACATCTGGCACCAACAATCATGCTAGCAGTCAAAATCACTGAGCTCATGTTTTTTTCCCCATTCTGATGGTTGATGTGAATATTACTCAAAGATAATTGCCCATAGCTGCACAATTTTATACATTGCACTGCTGCCATGTGATTGCCTAATTAGATAATTGCATGAATGAGTAAGCGCACATGTGTTCCTAATAAAGTGCTCAGTGAGTATACACACATTGTTTGGCATGCCACATACTTTGTTTACTATGGTATAGTTAAATCTATGTTCCCCCATTTGTCACTAACATGCATTCGGAGCATGAACTCTCAGATCCCTAGTGTTGCTGTGAGAATGAGTGTATGCCATTCCTCCCACCCTGAATGCATGGCCAATTTTCTGGGCTCCCAGCCATGGATGGCTTGGTCAGGATTTGAATTTGTGATCTCCAAACAATAAGGTGAACACTTTTTCTGTTGCACCACTCAGCAATCGGTAAATTTCATTTTGTTGATCTGGTTCCTTGGCTTTATCAATGAGGAATTGCTTGAAAGTATCACTACTATGGAACTGCAGTCTTACAAAATTGAGTTCTTGGTTATATCTGACAGTTAAGATTGAGGTGTAAATGATTTTTCTATATTGATAAACATTATACCATCTTAAATTGAGAATTCCAAGTTTACAATTGAAACTGATATTGTCATGTGATTTAGCAGGTACAACTAATATATTTCTGTTAATCTTGCTAGGACATACCCAACAATGAATTTATATTGGAGCAAGGCCATGAATGCATTACTAAAAGTAAGTCACTAAAAGTATCTTAAAAAACACTGGTAAACCAGATAAGAGTGTGTTATAGTAATCCAGACAAGCTGAAACAAAGGCATGTATAAGGTTTTCACTATCAGCAGAACAGCCAAGACGTTGGCTATGTTTCTGAGGTGATAGAATGCAATGCAACATACCTTTCAGTGTCCTGTTTTAAGTTTTTATTAAATTAATCTTGAAAATGTTAATCATTTGGTATGAATAAATACCTTCACATAAAAATCACACAACATACTATTATTTAATGTAAAAAAAAAAAAAAATCAGGCGGTCTTCAGAAATCCGCTTGGAGAGTAGCAAAAAGATGCAGAATACAAAATATCAACTGACTGAATAAGTGGTTCCATAAAATAATAATTTAAATGTAATCATGATTACATTTTGTAAGAAAAACTGTTAATTCACAATAATTCTTTAAAAAACTGTTAATTCACAATAATTCTTTAAAAAAATGTATATTCCTCCTCAGAGACAGGTGCTGCACAGCTTTTTATGTTACCCAACCTGCACCTTGTAATGTTGTTTGCACAATGTATATTTCTTGTGGTTTAAATTCTATTTTACACCATATCTGTGTTGATACAACAATGGTGAAAACCTTAGACTAGTTTGCAAGTTACCTCATATTTATGTGGGCAGAGATAAATTGCCCAAAAGCAGCTTTGTATCAAATGAAAAAATTTTGGCTGTATGCATTACTGAATGACTTCAGTATCGACTGTGACTCTGACCAGGATAAAGTAGTTACTGAAGATATCTCTTATTAATTCCAGGAGAGTTAATAGTACAGTTTTTGAAAGAGTACTTTCTTGATCGCCTCCAAGTGCACCAAAAAATGTCCCACTCTCTACAAAAGTACTGAGCCATTTGAGAGAAACCTATAGAGGAGCGTAGAGCTTTTCTGAAAGATAATGTTTCATTTACATCCTGCACACTGCCAAGGTCTTCTGCCCTCTATCGTGGAACCATGGTCCAATCAGAGCAACCCTTAACTGTCAGGGAGTTTTTCCTTGCCACCGTCGCCTCGGCTTGCTCATCAGACACACACTCTCACACTTCATCTTACTTTTTTTTTTGTGTAAAGCTGCTTTGAGACAATGACATTGTAAAAAGCGCTATACAAATAAAACTGAATTGAATTGAATTGAATTAAACCACATCACTACAAAGGCCTAATTAATTCTTACCATAGACATCTCGAAGCTATATTTATCAACAACAGCTTTACAACAAAGTACTAATATTGTTAATTTGTGGTGCCCCCCATTGATTTTTTTTTTTTTTTTTTTTTTTTTAAAAGATATCTTTGTGTATGCTTATGAAAACACATTTTTTGTCATATTTATAAGTACAAAGCCAAAAGATATTGTGTGTAAATTTGAAGTGGATATCTGCACTAGAAGTATATTAAATAACAAAAAAGTGTCTGAATGCTTAATAATGATCATGTGGTGTGACTATGATGTTCCCTCCAAATAATACTATTCAAATAATATATCATTAATATGCTTTAAAATGGTTACAAATGCTATATGTACAAGTACAGGTACAGTAACAATTGTAGAAAAACAAAGCATTATTATAAGTCATGAACTTATTGCCATTATTGGTTATACCACATAATGAATCATCACATTCTGTTGCATTCTGGTGCTGAGAACCTGCACTGTGCAATAAAGTTGTATCTATCGATCACGCTAAATAAAAAGAAGACCCTGATTTAAAAAATTGTAATTAAAAAAATTATGTATTATTATTATTAAAAATTATGTTCACAGTAAATTCCGTAAATGGAATAAGCCAAGTCTTAAATATCAAAGACAAACTTTTAAAAAACCATTAACATTAAAATTTCCCTAAAAATTGTTAATTTTGTATAAATAAATAAAGAAGATGTTTAACGTGACTTTAGCCATTTTTTCCTGTCACTGTAACTTGTGGATACACAAGCTATCTTCTCTGATAGCTAAAATAAAACTGTACATTGTTGTGACATAATTATAAATACATGATCTATGATGAATATGAAGATATATGATGATAGAAGGTGCCCATGTCATGGAAACCAATAACATTTTCATTTTTTGGGTTAAAGGTTGACGTAGCATGTAGACATTGTCAAAGTTTTTTCACCCCCAATCCATACAGTCCATATATGGAAACTCGGCAGCAAAAACGTCCTTTTAATTATTCATAGTTGTAACTCACATGTACATATCCCAGCTAATCAGTCCACAGCAATTAAGACCCACCTGTTTATGTTGATAAGGAATGTTTCGTCCTAAACTATTTTTTAAATCGGGTACACTATATGTAATAATATGCCAATCAGAACAGAAGTCATTTAACATATTGTATATCGGTCTTAGAGGCACAGTTTAAATTAATTAATTAATTAATTAATTAATTAATTAATTAATTAATTAATTAATTAAATAAAAGCATGTGATTTCAAAGTATAAAGAGAAACTGGAAAATGGTCATGTAAAAATGAATTATAATTGTGAAAGTTAATTATAATTTGACACACAAGACCCACACGTATGAAAATGTACAATATGGACAGTTTAAACATGCTAAAAAAATTATCCTAATCAGCTAAGTAGAAATACAGTCACTTTATTCAATTTATTAGAAACACCCATACATCTGCTCATTTATACTATTATGCAATCAGCCAATCATGTGTTAGCATAAAATAATTCAGAAACAGGTCAGGAGGTTCAGTTAATGTTAACATCAAACATCAGATTGGTGAAAAATATGATTGCAGAAGGCACTTAGTTTGTTTAGGTTGGTTTGTGTATTTCAGAAACTTCTGAGGTAGGGTTCCACTGGTTCTACTCCTGTCAGCCAATAACATGAATCTGTGCAACAGCAGGCACTGACTCATCTGAACTGGACAGTTAAAGTTTTTCTGCTCTTCAAATGTCTCCCCATATAAATCTCTCTTTATAACTACAGAGGTCAAGGAGACAGGCCTGTAATCATTGAGACTTGTGGTGCAGTTTTTGTTTTGTTTTAATTTTTTAAGCACAAGGATTATTGTGTTGAGTTTAAAGCAGGAGGAAGCCAGACATCTCTAGTGACCTGTGGAAAATGTATGAGAAAACAGAGACGAGCTGATTGGTACAGACCTTCAGACAGGAAGGTGAAATGCCCTCAGGCAAGTCAGATTTGCTGGTCTTCAGCCATTGAAAGTGTAGGCGTGGGTAGTACTGTATAGTGTGGAGTGGTGTGCACAGACAGCTGGGTGCAGGAATGAGTAGGCATTGTAAAGTGTGCGGAGTGTGAATTGGTGTGGGTGTGAGGTTTTTTCAGATCTGGAAAAGATGTTTGTCATTGGGCAGTTGGAGGTTTTCTGCAGGGTGGGGGTATGACTATCATACCCCATTTAGGTGGTGATGCACTGAATGCACTGATACCTGGCTGAGAATTTCTCCTTCAGCTTTTAGGAGAAGCATTTTTGGCTGCTCTAACCCCTGTAGTCAGTGCATTCTGTGCCTTGTTGTACTGTTCCCACTCTTGCAGGCTAACTCCTTGGACTGACAGAGGTTCCTGAGTTCTACATTAAACCAGGGTTTGTAATTGTTAATTTTGATGCAAGTCCTGGTGGGAAAGAAAATGCTCTCAAAAAAAGCTCATGTAAGATTTTGTACTGGAAGTGAATTCAAACAAACTGGTACTTGCAATTTCTAAAACACTCCAGTCAAAACGAGCCTGTGGCATATCTTTGTCCTCCCTTGTCCATGATGCCTACAGGCATATTAGATTTTAGTTTCTGCTTGTAGGTTGAAATAAGATGGATCAGGGAGTCAACAGAGTCCCAAAACAGCAAGCAAGGAGAATAGAGTGATCTTTTAGTACTGTGTAGCAATGATCCAGTTTTAAATAATGAACTTGATAAAAAAAAAAAAATAATTGTTTAAACAATGGCATCAGCACAAGTTTACTTTGTGGTTGAGAAAACTGTTTGTAAAACTATGGGCTGTGAAGGACAATTTGTCTGTGTTTACGTGGTTCTTCTCTTTATAGACAGACCCCTTCCCTCCACCCTCATCTCAGTCTGTTCAGAAAGAAAAACATGACAGAAAGTGTCCTGAGACCATGCTGTGCTTCAAAAAAAAAACAAAAAACAACAACTTAACGATAAGAATCATAGTAAAACTAGAATAAACACTGTTAGCACGTTTCTATGATGAGGAAACTAATTACTGGTGAAGGGGGGTGAGGTCTGTAAATGCATTGAATGCCTGTTTTCAGATCAAATCAAGTAGATAGAGAGCCTGGCAAGGTAATGCTTTGGATGAACCACTGTCAAAGAAATGTATGTAATGCTAACTAACTTCCATGCAGCAAAAAATTCTAATTAGCTCACACCAGAGCTGACAGTCAGCTTCAGAAAATCATGAGAGCTCATTATAAAGAAAAACAGGACAGCAAAGACACTCTTGCTCATTCTCACAGCAGCTTTCATAACTTTTTCAGATGTCATGATCAGTGTTACATAGTACTTTGGGGTTTGGGGGTGTCTTACATTTTAGAAAGATCAAAAAGGTTTGCTGGACATGCTATCAGAATCTATTATAAATGTGCACAAAGTGCCTCTGGGGTGCTATAAGAGGCATTTCATTACAATGACCATAAGATTTTCCAGAAAGATGATCTTTTAATAACAATGGAAAAAGATTATTATGCAAAAAAAAACACACAATGGGCCTCATTTATCAGTAAAGGTGTGTGTAAAAATAAAATGACTGGTTTTCACTAAATTTTCTTGATTCTTAGTTTCTGACCTAGTGAACTAGCATGAGGATGTGCTTTTGCTAGAGACAGTAAGTCGCTCCAGATAAATGCTGTGAACTTGACGATACACCGATCAGCCATAACATTAAAACAACTGACAGGTGAAGTGAATAACATTATCTCATTACAGTGGCACCTGTCAAGGGGTGGGATATATTAGGTAGCAAGTGAATAGTCAGTTCTCAAAGTTGATGTGTTGGAAGCAGGAAAAATGGGCAAGTGTAAGGATCTAAGCGACTCTGACAAGGGCCAAATTGTGATGGCTAGACGACTGGGTCAGAGCATCTCCAAAGAGTCTGGTCTTGTAGGGTGTTCCTGGTATGCAGTGGTTAGTACTGACCAAAAGTGGTCCAAGGAAGGACAACTGATGAACCAGTGACAGGGTCATGGGCACCCAAGGCTCACTGATGTGCGTAGAGAGCGAAGGCTAACCCGTGTGGTCTGATCCCACTGAAGAACTACTGCAGCACAAATTGCTGAAAACGTTATTGTTGGCTATGTTGAATTGGCCTCTAAATTCCCCAGATATCAATCCGATAGAGTATCTGTGGGATGTGCTGGGCAAACAAGTCCGAACCATGGAGGTCCCACCTTACAACTTACAGGACTTAAAGGATCTGCTAACATCTTGGTGCCAGATAAACACAGCAAACCTTATGGAGTCCATGCCTCAATGAGTCAGAGCTGTTTTGGCAGCACAAGGGGGACCTACAAAAGATTAGGCAGGTGGTTTCGTTATTATGGCTGATTGGTATATAGTCCATATGTAAAAGTGCAGTAATCCATGAAGATAATATGATTTGAAGTTAGTAGTGTCAACATGTTTAAATTTACACACACTCAGGAGCATGAGTTATAGTTATAGAAGAGAAATTATATATAATCACACTATCTGGTGTCACCCAGAAGAGGATGGGTTCCCTTTTGAGGTTTCCCTCATCTTGTCATCTCAGGGAGTTTTTCCTTGCCATCATCACCTCTGGATTGTTCATTAGAGAAGAATTTAAAATTTTAATTTAAATTTTATATCCAGATTTCTGTAAAGCTACTTTGTGACAATGTCCATTGTTAAAAGTTCTATATAAATAAAAATGAATTGAGTAGAATATGAATGTTCTTCAAAATTTACAGGATTTTCATGAATACCAAATTTGTTGTCTAAACTATGAATAAATCTGTTCATATCTATCTTGATAGGCCCATTGAACATAAACATTTTACAATATTTTAAAAATAATTTAAATTATACATTTTTGGAGAGCCCTCTGTCCACAGCAAACAGTCTTCATGGGCTATATGGAGCAGCGGCTCTATTAATAAAAGCAACCACTGATGGAAATATTAATAATGTACCTCTGATTCTTATGTTAATGAACATGATTGTTATTCTGAAAGCAGAGTATCACAGATAATATCTGAAATTGCAGGTCAGAAATGTGCACCAATGTTAACTTTTTCCCCTGAAAAGACAAGAATTTGCATTAAAAAAAGAAGTGCATATGCCTTTCCTACAGTCATGGGAAAAAGAGGAAAAAAACCTTCAATTGTATGTTCAAGTTTGTGGTCCTCACCAAATTCTATGGACAACCAACCAACCTCAGGTGACAGCAAAAACGTAACAAATTTCAATACAAGGTAAATTTTTTCCCAGAAAGTAAACTAACGTTCAGAAATCAGGTTGGAAAAAATAAGTACACCCTTACTACTTACACAATCATTGAGAGTAATTAGCAGCTAGGTGTTACTAATGAAATGCACAAGATTAGTTAATCATCAAGAAGTGTGAGTACCTCTATAAAAGCAGAACTTTTGGTATTTTGGTGTTCTGGAGCATTCGTGTGTGTCTACATCATGCCAAGAAAAAAAGGGCATCAGCCATAACCTAAGAGAAGCTAATCAATCAGGGAAGGGTTATAAGGCCATCTCCAAAAATTCACCATTCTGCAGTAAGAAGGATTGTTTACAAATGGAGAGCCTTCAAGAGACTTGCCAATCTTCCCAGGAGTGGGCCTCCCGGCAATTTCAGTCAAATCTGACATTTAACGCTCAGAGATGTAAAGAAAAACCTAAGAGCTACATCATGTAACCTACAAGTTTCTGTAAGCACAATAAATGTTTATGTTCACACAATCAGAAAAAGACTGAACAAGTATGGCAGCATGATTTAGGTTTGTAAAATTGCATCAGACCATACCAGAAGTTCTGGAACAATATCCTTTGGACTGATGAGACCAAGGTGGTGATGTTTGGTCATCATGCACAGCTCCATGTTTGGTGAAAATCAAACACCTTATACCAACTGTCAAGCATGGTGGTGGAGGGGTGATGATTTGGGTTTGTTTTACAATAGATATAAAAGTCTACACACCCCTGATAAAATGGCAGGTTTTTGTGGTGTAAAAAAAAATGAAACCAAGATAAATCATGTCATAACTTTTCCCACTCACAATATGAAACTACATTGTATAAAAATTAAGTGAAAAGCAGTCAGAAACATTTTTAGGGAAAAAAGCAAAAATAAAAAACTTACAATAACCTAGTTGCATAAGTGTGCACACCCCTAAACTACTTTGTTGAAGTACCTTTTGATTTTATTACACCACTCCGTCTTTTAGGGTAAGAGTCTATCAGCGTGGCACATCTTGACTTGGCAATATTTTCCCACTCTTCCTTGCAAAAACATTCTAGAGCCATCAAATCGTGAGGGCATCTTCTGTACACAGCCCACTTCAGGTCACCACACAGATTTTTAGTTGGATTCAGGTCTGGGCTCTGGCTAGGCCATTCAAAAACATTGATCTTTTGGTTAAGCCATTCCTTTGTTTATATGGATATATGCTTTGGGTCCTTGTCATGCTGAAAGGTGAAATTCCTTTTCATCTTCAGCTTACTAGAAAACACCTGAAGGTCCTGCACTAAAATTGGCTGGAATTTGTAGCTTTTCACAATTCCCTCCACCTTGATAAAAGCTCCAGTTCTGGCTGAAGAAGAGCAGGTATGGTGTTCTTTTGGTGATGTGCTTTTCTTTTTCTTTTTTCTTTTTTTGCACCAAACATACCTTTTTGGAATTATTATACCTTTTGGAATTGGTCTCATCAGACCATTGCCACACGGTTTGGGGTGATTTAGTTGAGCCTGGATGTTTTTTGTGAGAAAGCCCTTCCATCTAGCCACCCTACCCCACAGCCGAGACATGTGAAGAATATAAGAGTCTGTTGTCACATACAGAGAGTAATCAGTACTTGTCAGGTATTCCTGCAGCTCCTTTCATGTTGCCGTTGGTCTCTTGGCAGCCTCCCTGGTAAGTTTTTGTCTTGTCCTTTATAAATTTGGAGGGACGTCTTGTTCTTGGTGATGTCACTGTGGTGTTTCATTTTATCTATTTGTTGATGAAGATATGAAGAAAAATCCTACAGAAACAGCTGGTCTTGATTTGGGGTTAATCAGAATAATTTAATTGATGACAACTGTATGTTAATTACTTTTGAACATGAGATTGAATGTGATTGGTTCCTTCTGAAGGGTTATTGTAACTTTTTAATTTTTCCTATTTTTCCCTAAAATTGTTTTTCACTTCATTTTTATACTTTGTAATTTCACATTGAGGGTGGGAAACGTTCTAACATGATTTATATTGGTTTCATTTTTTTACATCACAAAAACCATTTTAACAGACGTGTGTAGACTTTTTTTTTATCCATTGTACCGCCACAGGTCCTGGAAAACTTGCAGTCATTGAGACAATGATGAACTACATTTTATACTAGAATATTCTTGAGACAAATGTGAGGCCATCTGTTCAGCAGCTTAACCTGGACCAGAATTAGGTCATGCAACAATGAGCCGAAGCACACCAGCAAATCGACACCTGAATGACTAAAATATATTATATATATATATATATGTATATATTAATATATTAATAAATGTATATAAATATATATATACAGTCAGGTCCATAAATATTGGGACATCGACACAATTCTAACATTTTTGGCTCTATACACCACCA
>CM074989.1:15721525-15731729 GCA_037576825.1 Pangasius krempfi | reverse complement strand
TTATTTCAAATCCATTGTGGTGGTGTATAAAGGCAAAATCACAAAAACCCTGTCATTGTCCAAATACTTCCGGACCTAACTGTATATATTTCATGTAATTCTTTAACACATTACATATATCTTGAGTGTTCCATGCACACACTCTCGTGACTATGTGACACATTGTATACACAAACATGGCCTTAATATTGCAAGTTGCATACAAACACATAGCAAGCAACATAGCATCCCAGCAAGAGGAACCTGTGATCTCTGCTGAGCCACCTGTGGATGAATGTCATGTTACTAAGAGGGCTCATAGCTCTGCTGTAAATGAAGTAAATAAGTAAATGAGGGAACTGTATCTGGATGATCCTCAAGAGCTGGAGGAAGAGACACGAGAAAGCCCAAATCCCTTGGTGGTGGTGCAAGAAAGATTAGAGACACTTCAAGAAAAACTGAAATGTGCCTTGGATAGCACACTATCCAGGGAAAAAGAATTGGGGATCCACACTGAAGTCTTAAGAGATGAGGTTGCATATCATTTTAATAAACTGCAACAGGCTATGGTGGATTGCTTTATGTTTTCTGGCAAAGTCTAATCTGGCTTTCCTGTTCTTGAATGTTACCAGTGGTTTGCACCTTGTTGTAAACCCTCTGTATTTCCTTTGTATTGAATTGAACAATGTGGCCCTGCACTTGCAGCCACCTGTGAAAACTTTCTTTCCCTCTGGCCTCTAACAGAACATGAGCTATTAGGCACCCTCAACACAATCCTTCAAGGGCTAGCATGCAGTGGTGGCTGGTAGGTAGACACAATAAACAACTGGGCAGAGTTTAAATATGACTTCTTGGAAGCATTTCTACCCACTGAATATCAGACTAAGATTGAGGAACATTTTTTTGTGTGATTACAGATTACTCTGTTTAAAATTGTGTTCTGACATGCCAGCAGAGGAGGTTGTATGCCACAGTCTTTATACGCGCAACCCATGTTTGGCTAGCAGTCATTTTAGTACTTTGGATTTATGGAGTGGATATTGGCAGGCTGAGATGGGTGTGACAGTAAGAAAAAGACAGCAGTGATTACACACATGGGACTTATCCAGTTCCGGGTCATGCTCTTTGGGTTGAGGAATGCTGGCAACACCTTCCAGTTATTAATGGACCACGTATTTGGGGGACCTGAAAGGCAAAGTGTGTTTCCCCTATATTGATGACATATTCAAGGTTACAGTCAAAACATCTAAAGGACCTGGTGTTTAGGAAATTGTAGGAATCCAACCTAAACTTGAACCAGACAAAATCCCATTTTTTTTCCCAGACACAATTTTCTGGACCACATAGAAAAGAGTGAAAGGAGTGGGAAATTGGGGGAAAAAAAGCCTCTCTATTGAGTCACCTAAAGAAAAAGGAGTTGGAGGGAGTATTCTACTGCCGAAAAAGAAAGTTTGGCAGTGGAATGGCCCATAATGAAACGACGTCACTATCTGCAAGGAGTTATTTTTCATGTCTTCACTGACCATAATGCATTTTAGCCCAAAGGCTACTTCAAGATTTGCTGGATATTAAAACTGCAAGGATTCACCTTCCAAGTCCACTACAAAAAAGGGTATTGCAATGTTGTGCCAGATGCTTTGTCACAAGGCCATCAATCCAAGGGGGTCACTGCTGTTGCGGTTGCTGGTAAGCAATGGACTGAGCTACCAGCCTCCCTCTAAAGGATGACAGAATGATAGTCTAGTGTGTGGGGGGGTTAAGGGAGTCATGCCCTGAATGCCTTTCTCACATCATGCTCTGAGATAATGAAAGCGTTTCCTGCTCTGACATATTCCACATGCATACTGCCATTAGCACTTTTGGCACTGTGAGCACTGCTAGTGCTGTTAGCACCTCTTTGACGTTGGTAAAGTCCCCCACCACAATGACTGCAGTGTCTCGGTGATGAGTCTGGTGTTGAGTGATAGCCTAATGTAGTTCACATAAGGCAGTGTCCAGGTCTGCCTGAGGTGGAATATAAACAGCACTGACTATGACCAAGGTAAATATGGAAGAGCTGTGTTGAAAAGGAAAAGAGGCATGCAAAAAAATAATTTTGTGTTTAAAGAATACTACAGGGATCGGTACAATTTAACCCTGACCTCCACAGACAAAGAAAATACATATGTATTTGATGTCATTAGAGTTCCCAAATTACACAAATTATCGGAAGAACAAAAACAACACTGTGACTCTGCAATAAAGGCAGAAGGGAAGCCCTCCCAACAGCGAAAGTTTACTGGGGTGATTTTTTTTAAGGGCTACACTGAGGAACTAACCCCTCCTTTGCTCATGTATTTGAATGGATAGCAGATAGATTACTCATGCATACTGATCAGTTTGGCTTTATTCTGGGCTGAAGTTCAACGAATAATATTAGGCATTTTCTTATGTTCTCAGTTGCTGATATTCAATGTCCAATACATGCTATTTCACTAGTTGCTGATAAAGCAGTTGACAGGGTGAAGTGAAAATACCAATTAAACTCTTTTTACCAAAGGCCAAAAAATGGAATTTATACCTTTTTTGGGAGTGCCCGTGTTCAATTTGAGTTGAATTTATTTTTGACATCACACTCCACAGTTAATAGCTCATATGAAAATAGATACTCTGGGCTTTAAGAATTTGCAGTTTTTCATAAGTATTTCTTTTTTTTTTTTACCTAACATACTAGGTTTAATTTAATGTTATAATTAATGTTATAATTTTATTGTAGCAGATGTATGTGGTGTTTTACTATCAAAAAATCTTTAGTTATGCTGCCTGTTTTATCTCTGTACCAGTGTTATTGTGGAGAGGTGTAAACTGGTTGCCCAGCAGGTGGCTCATACCCATCCCCTTTCCCATCACCCTGCTAACCAGCAGCTAAACACAGAGTCACAATACTCTACCACAGAACCCCAACTGTGTCCTGACTAATCTTATACTTCACTGTTTTCTGCGGCGATATCTCACTCTCACCTCTGCTATTCTGCTTGGCTCTGGAGCCATTAGCATTTACTATAAGAAAAAAAGTAGAATTTCCCAGGGGTATCAGTGGCTGAATATGTGAATAAATTGATGCTGTCTCCACTTTTAGTCCCAATCCCTTTTAGTGCACTGGCCTAAACAGGGAATTCAGGCATCTCATTTCCCCCACAATTTTACATCTATCACTGATTTGATAAGCGTACATTTTGACCCCTTATTTAAAAAAACAAAAAAAAACAAACAAAAAAAAACATCTCAATAGATGGTCCACTTCGTATAGTGTTGTCAGACTGGACGATCATCTGTCTTGATAGCTATCACGATTGTTGGAATCTATAGGTGATTCCTGATACTACTGTCAATCCCAAGACTAATTTCAGCCCGTTAAGCTGTCTCAAGCTCACAAGTTCCTGTTAATAAAATTGCACTTTTGACTATATATGCAGTATACAGTTATAGAAGAGAAATGATTTATAAATCACACTATCTGGTGTCACCCAGATGATGATAGGTTCCCTTTTCTCAAGGTTTCTTCCTCATATTGTCTCAGGGAGTTTTTCCTTGCCAACTTCACCTCTGGCTTGCTCATTAGGGATAAATTTATAAATGAAAAATTTATATCCGGAATTTATATATTTCTGTAATGCTGCTTTATGACAATGACCATTGTTAAAGGCTCTACAAATAAAACTGAATTGAATGTATAAAATCACACCCCATAATCTCATATTTGTACTTGACTTGGGGAAAAATTACTAGTGTGTTCAACATAAATCTGTATGTCAATGCCTCATCAAGTATTTGGGTAAACCCAAAGTTATGCATTGATAAGTCCCCTTTCTTATGGAAAGAATGGCTTGTCAAGGGAATTGTAACACTTGGTAACTTTTATGACCATGATATATTGATATATATTGATGATTTGATTCAGCAGTTCGGTTTGGCTAGATGTATATACAGATTTAGGCATTTGGGTCCCTGGAGGACTAGTGGTCAAATAAAAACTGTGCTAAATCAGATATGCCGGACCATTGACCTGCTGTGGTGACCCAAAAACGGGAGCAGCCGAAAGATCATCATCATCATCATACAGGTGCGGCATTTATTATGCAAAATCTGTGGATGAAACTAGCAGTCCACCTAGCTGAGATACAGTCAAAGGTGCTTGACAGATTTGGTAAAGGCCACAGATCCACAGTGTATTATAAAAAACACCAGTACTAAAGCTTTTTTAGCTGTTAAAAGGGTGTGAGAAAGGGACTTAACACCGAAGGAGGAAGAAATGAATAGAATATGCTGTAACTCTAAAGATTTGTCAAAAGATCTTAGAATACACCTTATTCAATTTAAGATCCTACACAGATTCTACCGGACTCCTAGACTATATAGAGTAGGTCTAAAGAACACAGCAGAATCCTGGCAATGTGAAATAGAGGAAAGAAATCTTATTTATGCTCTATGGTCCTGCCCTAGAATTCCACAATTCTGGATGCAAATTCACAAGTATATTTGTGAAGTCCTCAAAACTCAGTTCTCCTATAGCCCAAGACTACAGACAGCGGTAACCATATTTTCAGAGGATGGAGTTGGGTAGGAACATCATTTCAATCCATGGACCCAAGCAGGCTGGTGGAGGTGGTGTAAACGGTGTAGGGAATGTTTTCTTGGCACACTTTGGGCCCATTAATACCAACTAATCATCGCTTGAGTGCCACAGCCTATACGAGTATTGTTGCTGACCATGTGCATTCCTTCATAGCCACAATTTACCCATTTTCTAATGGCTACTTCCAGCATGATAATGCACCACATCAGAAAGCAAAAGCCATCTCAAAGTGGTGTCAGAAACATTATAATGAGTTCAATGTTCTTCAGTGGCCTTCCCAGTCACCGGCTCTGATTCCAATAGGACACCTTTTGGATGTGGTAGAATGGGAGATTCACAGCATGAAAGTGTACCTGAAAATTCTGCAGGAATTGTCAACACGGACCAGAATCTCAAAGGAATGTTTCCAATATTTTGTGGAATCCATGCCAAGAATTGGAGGGCTTGAGTGAACAGACAAGCAAAGCAAGAAAGTCATAAAATTATGAATCCTCACTCACAGTCTTTTGGGGAATCAAGTTAATTATCGCTTGTTTACTGATTGCTGGATTTCAACTGTCCTGTGAACAATCACCAAGTGATGGGACATCCCTGACCAGAGGATGAACCCTCTCAGCCAAGAGGACCCTCTGTTAAACTCATTGATTTAGGCCGTTGGCCAAGACCAGATGGCTGACCCAACAGGATGGTAAAACTGATAACTTCAGGAAAAAGGGGGGGTGACTCAACCAAGGACTTTCTGGACCGAAACCCTTTGTTCTTTCCCCCAGGAACACAATTGTCACCTTGTTCTCACCATCAGTCACACATTCCACAGAACCCAGCTTTAACAAATGCATCAAGTTACCTTCAATCTCCTGTAAGGACAATGACTTTTAAAATAATGCACCATAGTTTGAAAAAGTGCTGCTTTCTTAGGGTCATTCCTTATATGTATCATGCCTATAGACACCAGGTCATTATTATGCTTTTGATCATTGAACAGGTATCATAGTGTTAATGAGTGTAACAGCAGGTATGTCATATTTGGTATGTGTGTGATCACTGCTGAACTTCCTAAGGTTTGGTATAACATGAGTACAATGTATTACATGCATGTTACCAAATTCCTGACCAAAGTTCAAACTTAACCTTGTGGAAAGTTAGAAAAGGCACATTACTCAGAGCCCTGTATGCACCCTGCCCCAAGATCCTGCTGATTGGAGCAAACACTTTGGGGTCAGCCCAACTGGAAAGGGTTAAAATCCAGTGACACAAAGGGAACTCTGAGTCTCATCTACCAACATCTCCATGAGAGATCTCCTTTAAAATCTTCAGAGAGTCTCATCCATCCACATCACGAGAAGTCTCTTTTAACATCTTCAGAGTTCTCGCCACAAAACTACTCCAGAAGAGTTCTCTTCAACTAACAGCTCAAGAGATTCTCCATCCACATCTGAAGAAAATCTCATCAACCAAGAGCTTTAGAAGTTCTCTCACCCCTCAACATCACGCTTGCTCTGAGACTCCGCATCCAGACTGGTTCCTGCAAAGCATCCAACTCCCTCCTTTGTACCACTGTGAACCACTCATCACTCTTTCCTATAGAACAGGTCTATACCTTGTTCGTTTATGAAACAAACTAAATAGCCTTATGTTATTTATCTTATTTACACAACGACACGTCATTTCTGTCTCTACCTGTTCGCGTGTTCACAATTCTCTTCTGCTCTGTATCGCGTGCGGCAGAGTTCCAGCCTGGTGCGCGCAAACAGGTGAGCAGTACACTCCCACCAGCAGTGGCAGTGACAAAAGCTGCACACTTTTGCACTAATTGTCATAAAAAAAATGTTCTGATGTTTAGTTCAATGTACATTTCAAATAATTGTTCAGTTATTATATGTAATTAAAAGAAACACACGAACACCATGATTCCTTTGTGTTTGTGTAGGTGTCCGTCTGTCCAAACCCCCCATCTGTCCGTCCATCCCCCCCACCCCCCCGCCAACTCTAGCCCCCCCTTGTAGAATCTGCAAAATGTTAATCATTTAAAAAGAATGAGGCATCATAAAAGCCATTGCATTTTGTTTTTTATTTAGTACTGCCCCGAATAAGCTATTTCACATAGCACGTTTGCATATAGTCCACAAGACACAATAATAACTGAATTTACACAAACAAACCAGTTCAAAAGTTTACATATGTTTGATTCTTAATACTATTTGTTGTTACCTGTACCTCAATGACTGTTTTGTGATAGTTGTTCATCAGTCCCTTGTTTGTCCTGAGCAGTTAAACTAGCCACTCTTCTTAAGAAAAATCCTCCACATTATTTAGTTTTCCAGCATATTCTGCATATTTGATCAATTTCCAACAGTGGTTATATGATTTTGAGATCAATCTTTCACACTTAGGACAACTGAGGGACTCATACACAACTATTACAAAAAGAGTAAACATTAATTGATTCTCAAGAAGGCAACATGATATACACGGCCCGGCCAAAAAAAAAGTCGCTGTTTAGATTTTAATAGGCAAATACTTAAGAGTCTATGAATGGATCATTATTAGAGTGATTATAATGTTTCTAGCATGTTATATGTTTGGGAACAGTTCTTTTAATCTTAAAAGATGAAGTGTGTAGTTTTTAGTTCTTTAATAACCATGTAGAAAGACGTATCATGGCCATATTCCAGGATGACACTGCCAAGATTCATGAGGGTTAAAATTGTGAAAGAATGGTTCAGAGAGCATAAAGAATCATTTTCACACAAGAATTGGCACCTCTGAGTCCTGACCTTAACCTCAGTGAAAGTCTTTGTGATGTGCTGGAGGAGACTTTACAGTGCTCACCTCTTTCATTGTCAGTACAAGATCTTGACCAAAAATTGATGCACCTCTTGATGGAACTAACATCACAACATTTATATTTAACATTTATTTAGTTTTTGGTCAAGATCTTGTAGTGACCCTAAGATTCTTTATGCTCTTTGAACCATTCTTTCACAATTTTAACCCTGATGAATCTTGGTAGTGTCATCCTGGAATATGGCCATGATACGTCTTTCTACATGGTTATTAAAGAACTAAAAAGCTACACACTTCAATAATGATCCATTCATAGACTCTTATGTATTTGCATATTAAAATCTAAACAGTGACTTTTTTTTGGCCGGGCAGTGTATTAAGAGCCAGCGGGGTGTAAAATTTTGATCAGTGTAAATTGTTATTATTTTGTCCTCTGGGAAACATGTAAATATCTTATGTAATTTTCATCTTATGTAAATGTCTATCTTACATTTACTTACCTTCAGAAGCTACATAAGATATTTACGTTTCCCAGAAGACAAAATAACAATTTACACCGATTTACATAATAATCAATTTATAGTATAGTAACTGTATATATATATCTATATAAAAAAACTGTACCTGAAAGTCTGGATTGGGGCCTTCACTGAGATCATAACCATAACGGCCAATAGTCATGAGGCCAGAGAAGACCAGAGCAGGACAATTAGATACAATGTGTTTGACAGTATCAACAGTTTCATCAGGATGCAGGCCATGTTTACCTAATGGAGCACAAAGAACAAATAAAGTTAACAATGATTACTGTCACCACTGATTCATTACTAATATTCAGGTTATGAAATCTTGTATGACAATGAAGCATATTGTGCTTTATTGAGGGAAATGGTCTACTCCAACTGTGGATGTCAGAAACTGAATATTACTAACCAATCTAAAGTATACTTGCTCCAGTGATACATGGAACATTGGGGTACACAATTTGCAATTCTGCTGGCACTAACCTCAATAACCTTAGTTTTCCAGTAGGGCTGGGCAATAAGACAATGTTATCAAATATCGAATCAAAGAATCTCCTTAACAGGCATTCAGTTTTTACAGAATATAGAACTGAATCCTTCTTAAATCAAGCTAATATGTTTTTTTATTTTAACTCACTGATGACTACAATACTGCATCAAACATGGCAATGAAGGGATCTGACTCTGGACGCCTGGATTTTGTAGTTTTTAAGCCACATTTAGCCCAAGTTTATAGATGGAGTGATGTACTTGAGAATCACAATTTAATAATTTAATTTGTTACATTTGCCCAGCCCTATTTTCAAATTTGCCTTATCAGTTAAATATAGAATTAGAGTAGCTCAGTTAGCTAAGCATAATGACCAGTATCAACCTGTTGTGCTATAAGAAAAAGTATGCATGTACAAATACAGAAATTGCTTTTTGCATATATAGACATCCTTGTTATTGCTATTCAAACAGATATATTTCTAATTTAAGACTCATGATCAACTACAGAGCTTAAAGGTACTAAATATACAGTGAGAAACACAGGCGAATACTGTATAACACAGGTGAATATTACAGGCTGTTTGTGAAATGAACACACACTTTCCTCGCCGCTGGTGTTGATCTGAACCATGACCTTTAACCCCCGGGTGTTAGAAGATCGTAACTTCTGCCATGAGCTGTTAAGTTTGTCAGCCAGTTTTACAGAGTCGATTGTTTCGACCATGTAAAGGTTTGGAACACCTATAAGCCAACTCAAAAAAGCGAAAAACTCAATATACACAATATATAATAGAATAAATTTCATATACATGTTCAAGATGGATCTGTTTAGAAGAATAAAGGCAATGAAAGCATTTTTTTATCAATAAACTTATGTAGTAAACGCATTAAGACAGAGCTAACCTGCTTACCTAAGAGTTTATTAACATTGCTCTTCTGTAGATGTCCAATGAAATGCCATTTAATTTCAGGGCATGATGTCAAAATCTAAGATAAAAAAAATCAGACACAGTAAACTATGAGTAAAATATAAAAAAATTTAAAAAAACACAGCACATAAGCTGAAAAAGTGTCTTACTGTTGCCAGACATGACCTCTAACAAGAATAGACATATAAAAGACACCAGGAGACTTCAAATTTAATCTAAGGTGGATAGGAATATATTTTTGTCATAATTCACAAGTTTCTGAAAGTCTCCCGACATCTATTGTTAGAGAGTTCTATCCAAGCAAGACTAGGGTCACCAATAACGGCTACATACCAGAGGGTGAGAGGCTTTCTCCACAAGCTCATTTACCTATGAGGAGGTGCAAAATACATACATTATAGAATCATTAGAGCCAGAATACAAAGGTGATATTTAAATTTACTTACATAGTTCTCTCCAAAGTTGCGTTGCCCATGTTTATAAGCCTCAACTACCATGTCTGGAGGCTTGGTTTTACTCACAGCAACTAACCTAGGTGCAATGCATGGTAATGTCTGTCGGAAAAGAGATGAAAAGCAATGTTAAATAGGAAAATATAATTTAAAATTACATGAACCATCTTCCTTATAAAGTGTCATCAACAACAACTAGTTTGATTAGTCAGTGTATTTTTTTTCCATGGATAAACATTTAAAAAGGAGACATAATATATACTTCACAATAATAAAACCTACGTTATTTTGTTTTATAATTGTATGACAATCTGGGAAAACCCAACGGGTTCAATTCAATTCAATTCAGTTTTATTTGTATAGCGCTTTTAACAATGGACATTGTCACAAAGCAGTTTTACAGAAATAAATGGATTCACAAAAAAT
>CM074989.1:15689529-15705638 GCA_037576825.1 Pangasius krempfi | reverse complement strand
GTGTGTGAAAATTATTTTTATATATATTTATATATATAATTTTTTTTTTTTTTTTAAATAAATAAATATGAAAAAACGCTTCATATTCAGTTTCTATAGTTGGAACCCTGAACTAGTTTCTTCGTCAATGATATATATTTTATAACTAACAGTGTTCTGTTTATTTCTGTCTCTGTATGTTATTTCTCTAACAGACACTGACTGTGACTCAGATTAAAAAGGTTCGAATGTTGGTGGATGAAGCAATTCAAAAAACAGACAATGAGAGGCTGAAGCTGGAGATGGAGCGCTTTGAGTCCCTGAGAGAGATTGGCAACCTCCTACACCCTTCTGTTCCCATTAGCAATGACGAGGTAAAATTTTGCACCAACATGCTAAATATGGTAAGATTGGGCTGACTCAGATATGTCTTTATTCTTTTTCTGTTGTTACTGACTCTTGAACTCAGTATAAAGTGTTAAGTAATTAAGTAAATGTAAAGTAAATTAAGTAAATGGAAATTGATCTTGGGCTACATTCAGACAGCAGGAAAAAGTGGCCCAAATTCGTGGCCCAAAACTGATCCTAATCTGAAAAAGGGCACATTATTTAGCCATGGCCACTACTTTGTTTCACATCCGTGGTTTCTTTAAGTTTTGTCTTTAAACTTTTAACTTTCCTTTGACACTGCAGCTAAGGTCTCTTATGGCTGGTGTTCATCCATTTCTTTTGCTTTCTCTTCAAACACGGAGCAGTTATGATATGTGCCTTCTAATTTTACTTGTACAGCAATATCACCCCAAATGTTTGAGGTCCTTTACCTCACTATCTAGCCACTGAAATCCTCCTTCCGTGTTATCCTCCATCTTTGGCTTCACGGTAGTGCAAAATTATGATGAATGTCGAGTTGGGTTGACATAAAAGACGCATGAATTCCGTTCTGCCTGTTCAGACAGAGGTCACTTTGCCATGTATTGAATACATATCGGATTTCAGTGCCGCATATGAGAGTGTACCAAATTGTAAATGTCAGATTCAGTGTGTTTTTTTTTTTTTTTTTTTTGTTATTCATACAGCCATGCAAGTAACAAATCTGTGTCACCTTTGAAGAAAAAGATTGGATTTGGGTGACTTTTGCCTCCTGTGTGAATGTAGTCTTTGAGCATTGTGTGCTGTGATTTTATTGTAAATTTTATTAGAGAAAAGCATTCTCTCTTGTCTTCTAAAGTTGCCAAATTGCTGTTAGCTCATTTTTTTTGTAGTCTGTTTTAAAGAAAAGGAATCTTTCTTTTTTTTAATGTGAGAGATTTGATGTGAGCAAAGTCTTCTTGAAGTGTACATAACACATGCAATCAGAAAGGACCTCTTCCACTAAATTCCGTATTGTGGAACAAAGTCCATAGCTCCTAATATTTTGTACCATTGCAACTGATTGGCATTAAAAATGGTCATGATTTACTAAACAGTTTTAAGGGACTTTTAGTAGTTCAGACAAAAACAAGGGGGTTTCTAGTTAAAAGTGATTGAAGGGGTAGAGCTTTGTATGCCATTGGTTTAGGCAGGTATCATTCTTCCATATACAAGACTCTATGGTCTTAAGTAGCCTAGGTTATGTGAACAAATTAAATAAAAACAAGATTATACATCTTTCAGTTTTCAAAGCTATGGTGTTTAATAGGCTTGTGTGATATGATTTTATCATCTCTACTTGATGTTACACCGATTACCTTTATTACTCAAAAATATGCCAATTTACACATTCACCTACCAGCATTCTGTTTCACCCATCATAGCCAGCAAGACTATTTTTAAAACTAAACTTGGATAATCTATACCAAGTTGTCATGAGAAGCTGTCACACCCTAGGACTGACTGAAAGAGTGTTTGGATTTGATCACCGTACTCATACTAATGAGGGGGGATGTAGAACCTGCAGAGGATACCCAGGTAGCTGCATTGCAGACCTTCTGGAGCATTACTCTTCTCAGTAGTGCCCAGGAGGATGAAACACTCCTTGCTGAATGGCTTGTCACAGTAGGACTGAGCTTCTAGGCCGTTTGTTGGCCATGGTGATGACCTGCCACCCAGTGCGCCTTTCTCTGCTTAGATAGGGGAGCACCCCTATCTTGGCAACATGACATGAACAATTGATGATTGTAGAACACTTTGAGGTTAATTACCTGTTTAAGAGATTTGGGGCATATAAGCTTAGGCAGGAGCCATGAGTTTGGTCAAAAGGTCACCTTGGAACCATCCATTCACAAGCTTGTGCAGGCTAAGCTTACTGCAAGTAACGTGGTTCAAGTCAAGTGGCTTTGATTGTCATTTCAATCATGTACAGCTGGTACATTTCATAGTGAAATGAAACAACATTCCTCCAGGACCATGGTGCAACATAAAACAACACAAAACTTCCTGAGACTACACAGAACTAACTAAAGACTACACAGACCTACACAGGACTACATAAAGTGCACGTGTGCAAACAGAACAAGTACAGGTTTCCTAAGACAGGATAATAGGCACAGTAAAGGGCAGTGCAGTGCTGACTAGTACACAGTTCTAGGTGGCAAAAATGGACAGAGTGCCATATGTAACAGATTGTTCAAAAAGAAATAGCAATATAATAGTAAAATCCTGTAAGTAACATACTATGACACTTTGTATTTACTATGATAAAGCCTCTTCAGCAGACCGTCATGCAGGCTGGTTGTTGCGTGATTTTTGTACTTTAGTAGTGTCGGTTGTCTGCCATCTTTTAACGGTTGCTCCAATGTCCATGTGCCATTAAAAAGTATGGCTAAGAACATAAATGGCACCATTTTGGATCTGGAGCTGCCGCTGCATGCTATTGCCACGTCACAATCTTGGATCATCTCACCTTTTTGCTGAGATGATCACTGGGCTTTCATCAATGACATCTATTTTTGACGAGCTTCCTGTACGAATTTGAGCAGAGATTTTAAGGGACTCCAATACAAGGGAGATCCCCCGCCCGACCCTTGGGGAGTGTGGAGGATGGAGGGCATCGAGCTCCTTTCAGAAGCACTTCTATAGGCTTAAGAGCTCCCAGTGTACAAGGCCCTCGTGCTAGGTTCTAGGGTTCAGGAGCATTTCCTGAGCTGCTATGCCATTAGTCCTACCAAATGTCTAGTAAGTACCAAAGATCCAAACCCACAGACGCAGATGGCCTGGCTGGGCATGCCACACCTTTCTGTGCTGCCCTAGTGAGTTATGTACCTGACTGTCGCTATGTTGTGAGGATGGATCATGACTTGACTTTACTGCAGCCGCCTTCAGTTGCTGCTTGTTTGTGGATGTTTCTGCCTTCAGTTTTGTCTTCAGTAAGTGAAAAGCATGCTCAATTGGGTTGAGGTCAGGTGACTGACTCGGCCATTTGAGAATATTCCATTTCCAAGCTCTTGGGTTGCTTTCATGGTACATTTTGGGCCAGTATCCATCTGTACTGTACAGCATTTGACTGAATCTGAGCAGAAATGAATCTGAGCAGAAATTCATCCTGCTACTTCTTTCAGCAGTTACATCATCAATAAACACCAGTGACCCATTCTATTGGCAGCCATACATGCCCATGCCATAACACTGCCTCTGAAAGATGATGATGTATGCTTTGGATCATGAGCCCTTCCTTTACTTCTCCATACTCTTCTCTTCCCATCATTCTGGTACAAGTTAATCTTGCATCAGAACTGGTCAGGCTTGTGGTCCTCCATGGTCCTCCATGCCTTTTGGTGTTGCTGAGCCTGCCAGTGTATTCCTTCTTTTTCAGAATGTACCAAATTATTGATTTGGCTACTCCTAAAGTTTCTGCTATCTTTGATAGGTCTGGTCTCCCCCCCTCCTCCCCCCCAGCCTAATGATGGCCTCCTTCACTTGCATCGACAGCCCTTGAATTAAAGTTGAAACTCTACACATCAGTCACCTCTTGATAGCTTCATTTCAGATCCATTGTGGTGGTGTACAGAGGCAAAAATGTCTCTGTACAAATACTTGCCTGTGTGTGTGTGTGTGTGTGTGTGTGTGTGTGTGTGTGTGTGTGTGTGTGTGTGTGTGTGTGTGTAACATTAAAACCACCTGCCTAATATTGTGTAGATATTGTCCCTTGTGCCACCAAAACAGCTCTGACCTATTGAGGCATGGACTCCACAAGACCTCTGAAGGTGTGCTGTGAAATCTGGCACCAAGGTGTTAGAAGCAGATCCTTTAAGGGACAACGTTTTCAGCCAAAAACGGGAAACTTTTTATGCGTTTTGCCTGTTCGTTTACACGACAACAGTGTTTTGGGGACTGAAAACGCATATTTTTGAAAATGGGTTTCAAAGTGCAAGTTTTTGAAAACGCCGCTGTTATCGTCTCCATGTAAACACCCAATATGGGAATCTTTGAAAACGGTGACGTCATGTGCATGCGTAGTACGTGTTAGGTATGTAGACATGCGCTTTTACAGCGTTTTTGGCCATTATCGCGGATATGTGTAAACGCGAATCGTTTTGAAAACATTGTCGTGTATACGTGGAACTTTTTGAAAACGCAAGAGAAAAACATTTCCGTTTTTGACTACATCGTTGTCATGTAAACGTAGCCTAAATCCTGTAAGTTGCGGGATGTTGCCTCCATGGATCAGACTTGCTGTGATCCAGCACATCCCACAGAAGCTTTGTTAGATTCAGATCTGGGGAGTTTGGAGGACAAATCAACTTGAACTCTTTGTCATGTTCCTCACACCATTCCTGAACAATTATCCGGCTGAAAGAGGCCACTGCCATTAGTAAATACCCTTGCCATGAAGAGGTGTACTTGGTCTGCAACAATGATTAGGTAGGTGGGATATGTCAAAGTAACATCCATGGTCAAGTTCTGATGCTCACTTGCCCATTGGAATGGGCTTACTAATCTTTTTTGATGATGTAACTCATGATGGAAGCAGCATGAATTCAGAAGTCTACAGAAATAATCTGTCTGCCAATTTACAGAGAAATGTAATTGGGAGGAAGTTCATCATGCAGCAAGACAGTGATCCAAAGCACACTGCCAGCACAACAAAGGACTTCATCAGCGTAAAAAAAGTGAAAGGTTTTAGACTGGCCAAGTCAATCACCAGACCTTAACCCAACTGCACATACATTTCTCCTATTGAAGAGGGGACTGAAGGGAGAAACCCTCCAAAACAAACAACAACTGAAACAAGCTGCAGTACAAGCCTGGAAGAAGAATGCAACAGTTTGGTGATGTCAGTGGATTGCTGTCTTGGTGCAGTTACTGCAAGCAAGGGATATGCAACCAAATATTAAGTGTTATTTACTTTAGTTTAGTTTAAGAATATCTGTTCCAATACTTTAGTTCACCTAAAAATTAGGTGGTCTGCCACCAAAGGTGTAATGTTCTAAGTTTTTTTTTTTTTTACCACACAGATGTAAAAGGAAGTGAAAGCAAAAATTCTGATCTGTTGTCTTATGTTCATCTTCTGATCCCATGTCTTCAGTGTATAGCATAACGTTCTTAAAGAAGCCACAGCTGGGATAGAGCGACTTGTATACTTGTAGTATGTGTAGTATCGGTACAGTTTCAATGTAATGAACTATAGAACTTAGTCAGAATTATAGTTATAGAAGTTATGTAGCAAACACAGACAAGTGGACTGATGCAAACAGTGAAATATCCCTGTGCTGTTGTATTAAATGTCAGTACTCTTGGAATTATTTGGTTATTTTACTACAATGTGCCTGTTATTTAAATTTAAATTTATGGCATTTAGTAGACACCCTTATCCAGAGAGCAACTTACAATTATCTAATTTATACAACTGAGCAGTTGAGGGTTAAGGGCCTTGCTCAAGGGCCCAGCAGTGCCAGCTTGGCAGTGCTGGGATTTGAACTTTCAACCTTCCGATCAGAAGTCCAACGTCTTAACCACTGAGCTACTACGTCCCCATGCACATTGTTAGATCACCCTCTTAATTTACCAAATTCACCAGCGTATATGGTTTATAAATTCTCAAATATAAGATCTATAGCGATTCTCTTATTGTGGATTCAAAAATAATGGAGTAATGTACAAATGTCAACCCCATCCCCCCCCTGTCATATTACTTAACTAATTCCTTTCTAGTCATGCAGCATAATTTGAGGTTAACAGGTTGTTGATGAATGTTGCTCTTCATTAGGATGCTGATAATAAAGTTGAGCGCACCTGGGGTGACTGCACAGTGCAGAAGAAGTACTCTCACATGGATCTGGTTGTCATGGTGGATGGATATGAAGGAGAGAAAGGTGCCATCATTGCAGGAAGCAGAGGATATTTCATGAAGGTTGAGTATAAAAATGACACCTGATTTATGCATAATAATGATAATGTAGAACCATAGTACTTGATGTGTACCTGATAATGTTGAATCATAGTACTTGATGTGTACTATGTACACCCTCCTTTGCATTTAATGTTTCATACTGTTTGTAAGCTTTGGGCTAAAGTATCTGCCTGATGATTAAAAATGTAAATATTCATATTCAAATGTCAAGTATTGGAGCATAATTTTACATTTTGGAACACAAAGTGTAATAACTACTTATTGTGTTTGTGTTGTATTTCATTAGGGACCTCTAGTTTTCCTGGAGCAGGCTTTGATTAACTACGCCCTACGGATCCTTTACAGCAAGAATTACACTCTCCTCTATACGCCATTCTTCATGCGGAAAGAGGTCATGCAAGAGGTTGCTCAACTCAGCCAGTTTGATGAGGAACTATATAAGGTTTTTACTTTCACTTTTACTTACTGACAGGGATATAAAAAAAAAAGCCTCCCCAAAAAAAAAAATATATATATATATATATATATATAAAGCCCATGTGAGTTCTCCTTCAGTGTCTTAATGATATGCATTTCTGATATTTAGAAACTAAGCCATATAGTAAATGTCATCACCTAATATGCATGCTGTTGAACAGTTTCTGGTTATTGGTGTTAATTGATAGAATAAATAAAACAAATGCTTATATGGTCTGAATTTGGCAGAATTTGATTTTGATACCCGTGTCCAAAAATATACCCCATAGAACGTTATGCTTATGCGCGCTAACATTCTAATGCCTGTATGCGCTATTTCTCCAAACTTTGCCTCACTTCACTTTTCAATTATTAGTACTGGGAACAGGGAGAAGAATGATTAGATTAGTCATTGAGGAGAGAGTCATTAGAGTAACAAGATGTAAAACAAAACAATATTTAACATTATATTGTTGAATGTGCATTTTAGTCATTTTGAAGCTTTCTGTACTTGACAGACAAAATGAGTGAATACTCAAGCCCTTAAAGCTTTTCTTATTTATTTTCACTTGACATGTTTTGTATAGAATATGTGTGCATGCTGTGCATCTTGGGTGTGTATATATATATATATATATATATATATATATATCTCTGCCCTGCTTCACCCTGACCAGGATAAAATCACTGTGACACCCTGGTGGGTATAGAGGAAAATGATGACACGGAAGGCAGGCTTTGGGAGAGCATGATGTAGTCTTTTTCTTTTATTTTCTCTTTCTTTTCACCAGGGTTTCACTTGCCAACAGCTCAAGAGCATCAGTGAACACTCAGACATGCATGTTTCTGCTGTGGTCCAGCTGTTTTCTGTCCTTGCACACACACTTTCCAGTCGCTTACTGAAAAACAGAAAAACACCTATTCATTAATCACACACAGGTGTTCATGGGGAGTCACAATGTGCTGTCCTATGAGACTAGTGCGACCAGGCAAGGGCAAAAACACATCAGAATACTCTGATTGCTGAATACTGGTCTGCTTTTTGGGATGGTGATGCGTGGTCTCCACAGGGAACCAGGGTGGATTGAGACATTTTTTCAGGTTCACCTCTGGTCCCAGCTCCTTACACTCAGAAATCATAGTTACCATGTCAACAGAGACTGCCTCATTCCACAGTTTTAGGAGGTTGAGATGGTATATCTGTAATGCCCTTGTTGACCAATACCCATCTTTATCATGTGGCATTGATCCTGGAAATACCTGGGCTCTCCACAGCCTGCCTAGACTTGACCACTACACTTGTGGACTCTGGGGTCCCCCCTGTATGAAGAGAAAAAGGAGTAGAGGGAAGGGAGAAAGGGGGTGTTGAGGGAGAGACTGGAAAGAAGCTGGGGCAAGGGATCCAGTTTTAGGGTAAATGCTCCCTGTTTCTGAGGGACAGGGATGGGAGAATTACAGAGAACAGTTGAGAGAGGGAGGGAGAGAAAAGGTGTGGCTGCCTGCCCAAGGATATGCTGCCAGTTGGACCACCTCCTCCACAAGCAGTGTTTTGTTTAAACGTGAGGTGATAGCATCTTTGAGAGCCATTGTACTATATTTTGTCAGTCCTCATTCAGTAGCTTGTAGTATTGCTTAGGCCTAGAATAAGGTTCCAAAGATCTCACAGAAATTATCACTTGTCAACTGTGCAGTGTCTGTAGACTGTCAGTCCCCACTCCTAATGCCACTGTAATTAAAAATGCAATGCAAGGGCTGTAGTTCCATTTCTGGAAGAATTCAGGTTTGTGGGACAAGAAATTGGTGTTTGGTATTTAACTTCAATAATGCAAGTTGTATTTTTTTTTATAGAAGTTGCAAAATAAAATGAACATTATTATTATTATAAATTTTTATAATAGATTGCTGTCACTTAAATATTTGAGTAATCAATATTTGAAGTAAGTATTCATACCTATCCCTACATTCGGGATTTTATTTTATACACTTCTTAATAGTTTGGAGTTTCTCTCTTTGTTCCCTCAACCTTACCTGTGCAGGTTATTGGGAAGGGCAGTGAGCAGTCTGATGATACATCAGTGGATGAGAAGTATTTGATTGCCACTTCAGAACAGCCCATAGCGGCCTTTTTGAGAGATGAGTGGCTCAAGCCCGAGGACCTGCCCATCCGCTTTGCTGGCATTTCTACCTGCTTCAGACAGGAAGTGGGTTCCCATGGCCGAGACACCCGTGGCATCTTTAGGGTTCACCAGTTTGAAAAGGTTAGTTTGCTTATCAAATGGGAGATTGGCAGTTTTTGTTGTATAATTGGCTTATTGACTTGGATAAATTCATCAAAATTTGCACAATTTTGAAATAGTAGTACATCACCTTTTGGTGATTGAATTGTAACAAAAAACCAAAAAAGTCTCTGTGAATTCCAACACAGATTGAACAATTTGTGTATGCCTCACCTCACAACAACAAGTCATGGGAGATGTTTGATGAGATGATCACAATTGCAGAAGAATTCTACCAGTCGCTAGGATTACCCTACCGCATTGTTAACATAGTCTCTGGTCAGTCTTTTTCTTCTTTTTCTTAAATCATTGTTTTTTGTGAATTGGAAATTGAGACTTGAACTTAACTACCTTTCTGATGTATCTCAAAAGCAGAGATTAAAATAATTTATAGTAGTAGTAGTAGTAAAGTTCAAAGCTTAATTTTAAAGATAGCTTATAATGGCAATCTTAGCCATATTTAATATATTTTCTAAAGGTTAAACATGGTTGAAAAAGCACTGTGGTCATATTATGTTCTGGCAGTTTTTTGAGTGAGTCGAACCTCATACATATCATTTGGCCTGTTTTGTAGGTTCTTTGAACCATGCAGCCAGTAAGAAGCTGGATTTGGAGGCTTGGTTCCCAGGTTCTCAGGCTTTTAGGGAGCTGGTGTCCTGCTCCAATTGCACGGACTATCAAGCTCGCCGCTTACGTATACGCTATGGTCAGACAAAGAAGATGATGGACAAGGTAAGGCTGTCTTTGCCTAGAGAAAAATGCCCTTAAGAAAGGTGTTAATACTTTCCATGAGTATTCAATTATTAGTACTAAGTAATAATACAGAATGATAAAATAATGACTTTTTTTGTGCAAGGCTGAGTTTGTGCACATGCTCAATGCAACCATGTGTGCTACTACCCGTGTAATATGTGCAATTCTGGAAAACTACCAGACTGCAGAGGGCATAATCATTCCAGAGCCACTCAGGGAGTTCATGCCTCCAGGTAATCCTATTTATACATGTTAGTCTATGTCAGTATATTTTAAGTGAATTTTATGCTTGTTTACTGTTACAGGACTTCAGAGATTCTCAAGGTTATTGATCAATATCAAACCAACTCTTTAGAGTAGAACCTTTGCTGACAGTGATGTAATGTTAAGTAATTAAGTATTTGGCAGATTCTTCCAAACATATGGGATTTTGTCATTTAAATGCAAATAAAAAATTATTTTTTCAAAGATATTAGCATTGAATGAGTGTATTTGGTGAGGATTGTATATACTTTCTCATATGTTACATAAATTTTTTGTGGTTCTTTAATTTAGGCTTAACAGAAATAATCAAGTTTGTGAAGGCAGCTCCTATTGACCAAGAGTTTTCAAAGAAGCACAAGAAACAACAAGAGGGAGGAAAGAAAAAGAAGCAGCAAGCCAATGCCACTGACTTGCAAAACAAAGTGGAGAACATGTCAGTGAATGACTCTTAAAAACGTCTGTCCTGCAGCTGTAGCTTTTCATTATTGGTCTCTTCTAACTTCTTTCATACCGTTAGTCTATTATAATATATAATTTCATGCCACCTCTTCCCCTCCCCCCTCCCCCTAATCATGCATGTAAATCTGTCCAACATTATGGTTAGTTTCTTTGACATAAAACATGGCTTCATCTTCACTGGTAACCTGTTCTAGCTGTCAACAGTGACATGTACAGAACTTGCTTGAGATATCTTCAAAGAGATACGAGTATGGTGGCACATCCAAATAAATGAATATGAAACAATGTGTCATGACTGTTTTATTTCATTAAAGCCAGTTTGGATTGTACTGTAGTTTGTACGAAACAGGGCAATATTTTAAAATAATTTGCTGTCATGTTAGCAATTTGATCTGGGGAACGTTTAAAAAAAATTCATTTTAAATAACCTGTTCTTCATTAAGTTCCTCATGTTTTACTGGTCTGATTGTAGCTGTGGCCTAGTGGCTGGTGACGCCTGCCACCACCATATGCATGAAAAAGGTCATGCAGACAGCAGTGAACACAACGCTGTGCTTCTATACTACATTCCCATGATGCTTATGAGGTTTGTGTCACTACAGTCTGGGGACACAATGCCTCACTGAAATAATTTTGTTCTGTAGACAATCCAGTTGGTAGACAATCACATTTTGGCATTGTCAAAGGAATGCTACTGGAATCCAGCAAACTCAGGGTGATTGCACACATGAGCTTTTATTTTGAACGTGTGCAGTGCCAATATATAAGAAACAAGGAAAAAAAGCAAAAGCAAGAGGAACGTAAGAGCTTTGAACTTACAAGCTTTCTGCTTCATGAAACATGGCTGCATATCAGCTGCTTTAGATATCTGCCTCATCATGAGAGAGAGAGAAATAGCCTGCTAATATACACTCACGAATAGGCCACAGGTGTGCCATGTTAAATCTCTCATTCCCAGAGTCCCACTGCTAAACCGTACCCCCCCCCCCCCCCCCACCACCTGAATGGGGAGCTGTCTGGCCTGTGACTTGACTCCACCATTTTTAATGAGCTCAGTGAGCAGACTGGTAAGGTCAGAATAGTTAGGTATAAATAATATCTTGCCAGCCCCAGGAACTATCTTGCATCCTGTTTGGTCTTGAATGTTGGGCAGGCTGCAATTGCAGCAGTCTTATTAATTTTGGGATGCACCTGCCTATGCTGCCTATGACCCACATGGAAGCCCAGATGCCATACCTCCATCCATCCAATAGCACATTTTGCTGGGTTTGCTGTGGAGCCAGACAGTCTCAAAGACTTTAGGACCACCTAAAGGATCACATCATGCCACACATAATTACTGTAGACTATTATGTCATTTAAGCAAACAGTGGCATGTGCACTGTGGGGCCTGATCCATCACATTAGAGTGACAAGTTCATGTAACCCAAATGGAGCTTTCCTTGGACTTGGATGATAAAGGAATCTACCAATAGCCCTTTGTCAAATCCAGTGTTGAATTAAAATGAGATGAGCCTAGCCAACTGAGAAGCTTTTCAATAAGAGGTGTTGGATAGACATCAAATTTCGAATCTTCAATCACTTTGCGGAAGGCCACACAAAAATGGACCTCCCCATCTGCCTGGGGACCCAGCACTATGGGGCTGTGCGAGTCACTGTGGGACTCCTTTAATTACTCCCATCTCCAGCATTTTCCCTAATTTGTCCTGAGCCACACAGTCCAGGGACTGGGAGACAGGAGCACAGGGAGCTATCTGAAGGAACAGCTTCTTCCAGTGTGGTGCAGGGATCGCTGGTGTTCTGGAAGTGGCAGGTAGGATGGCGTGCCTCTTGCCTGGGTCTGCAAGCATGCATAGGTGGTTCTCTGCTAGCCATGTTTCCTTCAGTGAGTCGATTTTGTGGTACTGGACCTATTTCAGAAGGTACAGTTGAGGCCAAACTTTTACATACAACTAGGCTAAAGATATTCAATTTCAGTTTTTCACAACTCTACATACAGACAGATCCATAACCTTTTGAACAGAGACACAATTTTTGTAATTTTGCCACCACAATGGATTTAAAATGAAGCTGTATTTGAATTGTAGACTTTCAGCTTTGATTCAAGGCGTTTAACAAAAGTATTGCATTAATCGATTAGAAATTACAGCCATTTTTTACATAGTACCTCCATTTTCACAGGCTCAAAAGTAATTGGACAATCGACTGATAAGCAGTTTCTTGTAAAGATGTGGCCTGTTTCCTCCTTATTTCATGACAAATTAAGTCTGGAGTTGATTCCAAGCGTTGAATTTGCATTTGGTGGCTGTTCATGGGAACTCTCACTATGTGGTCCAAAGAGGTGTCAATGCAAGTGAAAGAGGCCATCATTAGGCTGAAAAAAACAAAACAGACCTATCAGAGAGATAGCAGAAACTTTAGGACTGGCCAAACCAACAGGAATGCACTGGCGAGCTCAGCAGCAACAAAAGGCCTGGAAGACCACAGAAGACAACTAAAGTGGATGATTGCAGAATTCATTCCTTTGTGAAGAAAAACCCCTTCACAACATCTAGCCAAGTCAAGAACACTCTCAGGGAGGTAGGCGTATCTACCATCAAGAGACACCTTCATGAATGTAAATACAGATGATTTACCTCAAGATGCAAACCACTGGTAACACTCAAGAACAGTGGTTTGCATCTTGAGGTAAACTGTCTGTATTTACATTAGACTTTGTTTAAAAAAAAAAAAAAAGTCTGACCAATTCTGATGCAAGATTCACTTGTACCAGAATGATGGGAAGAGAAGAGTATGGAGAAGGAAAGGGCTCATGATCGAAAGCATACCACATCATCTATCAACCATTTGGAGGCAGTGTTATGGCATGGGCATGTATGGCTGCCATTGGAACTAGGTAACTGGTGTTTATTGATGATGAGACTGCTGAAAGAAGTAGTAGGATGAATTCTTAAGTGTATAGAGCTATACTTTCTGCTCAGATTCAGTCAAATGCTGCAAAACTGATAGGACAGTGCTTCAGAGTGCAGATTGATAACAACACAAAATGTACCATGAAAACAACCCAAGAGCTTGAAAATGGAATGATCTTAAATGGCAGAGTCAGTCACCGGACTTCAACCCAATTGAGCATGCTTTTCACTCACTGAAGACAAAACTGAAGGCAGAAAGACCCACAAACAAGCAGCAACTGAAGGCAGCTTGCAGTAAACTCCTGGCAAAGCATCTCAAGGAATTAAACTCAGCATTTGGTGATGTCCATGTGTTGCAGATTTTAGGCATTGACTGCAAAGGATTTGCATGCAAATATTAAAAATAGTCCTAATATTTATGATTGTTAGTTTGTCCAATTACTTTTGAGCCTGAGAAAATGGAGGGACTTTGTAAAAAAATGGCTGTAATTCCTAATCGATTAATGCAATATTTTTGTTAAACTGCTTGAATTAAAGATGAAAGTCTTTACTTCAGTCACATCTTGATTGCTTCATTTCAAATCCGTTGTGGTGGTGTACAGAGGCAAAGTTATGAAAATTGTGTCACTGTCCAAATACTTATGGACCTGACTGTATTTCAGTCTTTTAAAAGTAAAGAGCTTATGTTGGCAAATTGCCCTATTTATAAGTCAATTGTGACTTACAAAGGGCCTACATTTAGAGACTGCATTTTTGCCCTTGATACCATGGGCAAATCCAAGCAACTCAGCCAAGAACTCAGGAAAAATAATTGTGGCCCCTACACACATGTCTGGTTCCTCCTTAGGTATAATTTCCATGAGCATCTGTAGAAATAATTGTATGCAAATATAAAAATCTTGGGACCACTCAGACACTGCATCATTCAGGAAAGAGGCAAAAATTAACTCAAGGGATGAATGAACTTTGGTCTGAAAGGTTCAACTGAAACCAACAACAAAAGAGTTAGAGGGATCAGGTACCAAAAGAGATGGTGTACAGCCACCAATAAGAGAATCCCACATTGTCATGTCCAGAAAGGCAGTTGTATAAGGAAGAAGCCCCTATTCTAAGACCAGCATTAAAAAAACAGACTGAACTTTGTAGGTGATCACCAGCCTTTTTCAAATCTGGTCAGATGAAACAAAATATTGCCCATAATGATCAGCATTATTTATGGAGTAAAAAGGAAAATCATGAGGATCATGAGGAAGAGTTAGTTGCTTAATTTTTTAACACCATTCCAGTATCAAGGACTATATTCATGGCAGGAGCAAAGTTATAAATACAGTATAAATGAATAAAAATACATAACTAAACAAATAAACAAACAAACACTCACACAAAAGACTAAATATGCATACAAATAAACACAATTAATTACCTTATCATATATCACCTTAAAAGACCTTACAGAGTAATAGCATTGTCTGATGACATTAAAAGCAGAAGAGTTCAATAAAAAGTGCTTCAAAATTCTTCTAAATGCCCCCAAAAGAAGCCATATTCCTTGATGATGTAGAATGTCCACCATTTGTATATACAATTCCCTCTGAAAGTATTGGAATGGCAAGGCCAATTCTTTTGTTTTTGCTATATACTGAAGACATTTTGGTTTGAGATTAAAAGATGAATATGATACGATAGATCGGAATTTCTGCTTTGATTTCCTGATTTACATCTAGATATGTTAAACAACTTAGCACCCTTTGTTTGAACCCACCCAGTTTTTTCAAGTGATCAAAAATATTGGACAATGTGACTGACAGGTGTTTCTTGTTGCCCAGGTGTGCCCTGTTAGATTGACTGTTTTAAGCAATTAATACCTCTGAACGTCTATTTTTGGACTGAGCCCTGGGCTTTGCCTGTTAAGACTGCATTTGTTTATAAAAAGGATAAACCATCATGAAGACAATAGAGCTGTCTATGGATGAAAGGCAAACCATTTTGAAGCTGAGAAAAGAGGGAAAATTGATCACAGCCATTGCACAACCATTGGGAATAGCCAGTTCAACAATTTGGATTGTCCTGGAAAAGAAAGAAACCACTGGTTTACTAACAACAAGACATTAAACAGACCAACCAAGGAAAACAAGTAGATGACAGAAACACTGTGATCAAGAAACCAAAAACAACAGTCAGTGGCATCACCAACAACCCCCACAGGGCTGGGGTAAAGATATCACAATCCACCTTTTGAAGAAGACTTTAAGAGCAGAAACATAGGGGCCATACCACAAGATGCAAACCACTCAACAGCAGTAACATTCAGAAGGCCAGGTTGGAATTCACAAATATAGAGACGAGCCACAAAAGTTCTGGTACCAAGTTTAACCTCTACTAAAGTGAGAGAAAGGCCAAAGTGTGGAGAAAGAAAGGATCTGCTCGTGATATAAAACATACAAGCTCATTAGTCAAGCACAGTGAAGGTACTTTCAAGCACAGCAGCCATTTCGCAGTAGAGAGATTGTGCGCTCTTTTCATCTGTTCTCAATCCATTGTGTAATGCCCTGGAGAAGCTTTGCTTGTAGGTTTATAATTTATATTTGTTATGTTGTATGTATGCTTCCGAGTTACACCCCTGAGCTGCCGGTGTTCCAGATGCCCACCGCCCAAACACCACCACTCTGGACCTGTCCACCG
>CM074989.1:15668255-15678830 GCA_037576825.1 Pangasius krempfi | reverse complement strand
TGTATTTTTGATAGACTTCAAAGCACTACTGTAAGTCGCTCTGGATAAGGGCGTCTGCCAAATGCCATAAATGTAAACCGTATTATTATTAAACTGTACTATGGTTACTTCTGTATTCTGGACACTTATGTCTTTACATACCAACTCTGGACGTAATTCAATTTTAACCTCAATTTTAGCTTAATTCAATTTTAACTTCAATTTTAGCTTAGGCTTTTTGCTAGACCAGACAACCTTCCCCTCTGTTAGTGAGGTGTATATTTTTGTCTTCAATATTTTGGGTGGATTGAGGACCATTTCAGGGAGATTACCCCCTTGTACCCCCTTGAATACTTACCGGTATACATACCTCAATTGGGGGCAGCTCAATCGGGGGCAGCCTGCAGCACATCGGGGACTCTGGCTCAGGCCTTATTCTGAGAGGAGAATGAAAGTGTGCGCTAACAAAGGGCTTGGTTTGTGAACAAAGGGAATGCTCCAATGCCCACTCATGCACATACAAAGGAGGACTGAACCAAATACTGTGAAATTTAAAAAGATCCATGCAAAGTGGGAACCAAGAATGGATTTATAGCTCTGGTCCAGTTTTCAGGAGATTAAAAAAGTGGAATAAGCATGACTTGATTACTTAAGTACCCTATTGTCCAACACTGAATATCCACAGAATCATAATAGCACTGTTCACGGGCAAATGTTATTAGCTCAGAATTTAGTAAACTAGATTTGATCTGGGGATCAAACAGCAAGATGTCGGCAAGATGTCAGATCACATGCAAAAAGGGGTTCACGGAAAGGAGAAGATCAAAGCAGGGCTATAATTATATAATAGATAAACCATAAGAAATAGCATTCAATCATTTCAAATTCAGGTTACAAATAATAAGCTACTTGATTTGAAATTAAAACAAACTATACTTCTCGTAGTTAAATAAGCCCAGATGCTCACCTTTGAACATGCATGCCATGGGGAGTCCAGTCTGTTTGCTGACTCATGTGGTCCGAGGTACGCTGAGGCAAAAGAAGTGCAGGAAGTTCCAATGTGATTCAAAGTCAGTCTTGGCAGGATTCTTGTAGATTCATTCATCCTGGGGTGAATTAAACAAGTACAAATCTTGTTCTGAGGTGCATAGAAGGGTCTGGCCGCTTCCTGGTTTAATCTCAAATGTTTTGATGATGGTTGACTTAAACTTGCATGTAGAAAGTAATAAAAAAATGAAGGTTGAACGCATTTAAGTTTTAGTGGAATTTAGTCTTGTTGCATAGGCCCTTGTGCACACAAAGATGGCTTTTACACCAAGTTATATGAGCAAATCTTGTATTTTTTTCATCCCCTCCCCACTGAGCCAGATATGAGAGAGAGTGAGGAGGTGTCCCTCGAGGGTTTTATTCCCAGAGGGTCTCAGGTGTTATAACTCCCCTGTTATTCATTCTCACTAACCCGCGCCTAGGCCTAATAATGGCAATATACTGTATATGTTGTATATGTGAAAGTTACAGTTCGACTGCGTTGGAGTTAAAAGCAAGACAATTGTAGCAAAGCTATTTTATTTATTCAAATTTGAATATTGATCCTGTTCCACAAAAAGTGACCCCAAATGTTCTATATTAATAGAACAAGCACTCACAACTGAAGTGGCTTTTTTTTTTTTCTCGATGCTTCACAAATGTGCTTAAAAAGACAGGGTAGACCTTGGAATTTATTTCAAACAACAAATATTTAAAATAAAATTTATTTTAAAAGATACATACAAAGGATAATGACAATGGTGACCAGTCTCATGCAAAATGTGTAGGAAAAAAATGTGTATCAATCAAAACGATATAATTAAATGCAATACTTCAAAGCACAGAATCAGCATTATGCAACTGTTACAAGAATACTGTTCTTATTATGCTATAACATGAGAATCCTGATTGTTTAATGTATTAGTCACCTTGTAAATTTTCTTCTATGATCAGTTATAACAAAAATTTAAAGAAATCAAAACAAAGTGCAAAAACATGACATCACTATATATGCAACACAATTCCACATCTTAGTTTTACATACACTATTATAACTACTGTATTTCATTGTTATAAACAGGTGTTCTGTGAGGTGCTAATGATGGATGTTAATTGAAATTATTCAATTAACTATTTATTCAACTAATTATTTAAATACATTTAAATAGTATCTTTTATAGAGAGAGCAAATGGGATGGCATGAGCTTACAGAACATTATCAGAGAGTGTGGTTGTTAAGAGAGCTCAAGGTGCTGTGAATTGCACCCACAAAAAGGTAGCACGGGAGCTCTTACTCCTAACTTAAATACTGATGCAAAAACAAATGTCTATTTTTGGTTAATTGATCTTTGTGTCACAATAAAATACAGTATTTTGTACCTTGAAATAATGTTAGACATATTATGTAAATCAAATGGTAAAAGTCAAGTGCAATTCAATTCAAGGTTGACAGTACAAAATGTGTACTGTCAACCTGGAATGCATTAAGGAACAGTTTGTTGAATTTTGCAACAAATTCATTTGAAGAATTTATCCTAACATTATTTTTATAACAAAAGGCAAGTTTAGAGAGAGTCAGAGAAATGGGAGAGAGCACAGATCATTTGTGTGGTTGGTCATAAAAACACATTAAAAGCTATAGATGGAGCAAGTGAAGGCTTTCAAATCATCTTTCAAATCAGTGAATCTCTTGACACTCAGTGTGATTGTGCACATAGCCTCACTTGGAAAGTTTGCTGATCACTCTGATTAAAGCCCCATTCTCATCCTTTAGGCGCTGGTTATCCGACTTCAGCTCTGTCAAAACCTAAGAAAATCCATAAATAATTTAAATAGTAAAGTATTAAATAATATTAAATAATATAAATATAAATATTAAATAATATTGTCTTCACAAAATATGAATAAGATGAATTCATTTTTCCCAAAAAAGTAGGCCAACATTCAGAAACCAGGTGGGAAAAAATAAGTACACCTTTCCTACACTGTAAACCCTGATTTTGTTTTAATTAAACTTTTGAGTGGTCATTCTTTCATGTTCTGTAAAAAAAAAAAAAAAAAAAAAGTCATTACTAAATCAAATGCTAGAGGGCTTGAATAATGTGCACTAAAATTTCTGTGATGGTAGCTGAAATTGTCCTTTCACTGTGCCAACTTCATAAAAAGCGTACAAAGCATTTTATGGGCTGCCATAGACTCCCATGAGGAGGAGGAGGAGGAGGAAGAAGAAGAAGAAGAAGAAGAAGGAGAAGAAGAAGAAAGCATACGCAATAAGCAATAAGGTGCCTATACATATTTGGTACTTGGCCCCTAAACAATAATAAGAAGTAAACATAATTCCTATAAGGTGCCTATGCACTTTATGTGCTTGTCCCCCTAATAATAATAAGACCACTGTGCCACCATGTTGCTTTAATATGGCTTCCATGCTAATTATTCTGCAACTTATAATTGCAGAATGAATCAAAATAGTGCATTTTGCACTACTTTATATTGTGCGCCAATAGTTAATGGTGCACAGAATTTAATGAGACTCTAAATTGAAGTCATAAAAATCATAATTGTGTGTGGCATGTAGGCTAATTTTATCATGCTTTTAATTCACTACTTTCCTTAGTCAAATTAATAAATAATGGCAATATTTAGGCTAATTTGATCTCCTATAAAGAGAAGAGGACAAGCTGACCAACTACGCTTAAGCTCACCTTAAGTAAAGTTATGCTCAGAATTAAAATTAATTCTCGAGAATTAATTAATAATTGAGAAAGCAATGTTTTAGATTAAGGTGCTGTCTCCTCCGATGTCATCCTGATTTTAAAGGATGATACTATTAATTAAAGTATAGTGTAATGTTTATGTATTTAATATTTACCTTGAATGCATTCTATAGATTTTGAGTGAAAGAACAATACCCAAATCACATATTTCAATGAGATATTGTAGTCAAACTGTCAACCAGCAATGCTGGATTTAATACTGCTCCTCGCATGAGCGAATAAAATGGGCTTGATGTCAGGGACTGTTTCCTTTCTGGCACCTCAGGCTCAGCAGTCGTAGTAGCACTTCAGTCCGAAGTTACATGTGACAAGTCACCTAATTACCAAAGGAACTCACTTTTGCAAGCACAATACTCCCTTTACCATAACCCAGAGTCTCTTTGTTACTTTTTGTGAAGTCTTGCTTTGGGTCTGTTAAATTCCAAGCTTTTGATTTCTGTCTTGATTAGTGTTTTGACCATTGCCTGCTTCAGTTTTATGGATTTAGTCTTGTCTAGTTTGTTTTGTCTGTCTGTTTTCTATTAGGGTTTTTTGCTTGACTTGCATTTCTGAGTATTTCCTAGACATTTGTTTGTCTGCTACTTTGGTTTTAATAAAAACCCGTAAACCACTTTCCATGTCCACATTTTGACAATGTGCATGCTTTAGTGATATAAATCTTACCTTAAGCTCTTCTTCCATCTCAGACACCCTCTTCTCCAATACCTGTTTTTCCTACACAAGAAAGAAAGAAAGAAAGAAAAAGAAATCAGCATGTCCGTTTGAGGCTCCCAATTAAGAGCCACATCAAATGGCTTAAATAGCTTTTACCGTATTTTCAAATGTTACTGTCTTTATTATTTAATGAGACATCATTTAAACATCCTGGCTCAGTCAAGTGGCACAATAATTGTAAAGTTGGTTGCGTGACCGTTTTAAATTTTTCAAATTGTTTTCTTTTGAGTTACTACCTCTGTGTATTGGCATTCAAGCCACCAGTTTTTTCCCCACTTGGTTTAACCATGATGATCATCTTTGTGTCATGGCACATAAATTTTGGTTACACAGCTGTTTACGGAAACCTCAGTATCTCGGCTCAGGAAGGTCTTAGGTCCTTGGAACAAAAACTGAAAACTCTAGAACACATTACGTGGTACATGTACTTACACTTCTATGACAAGAAATCTACTTTTTCATATTATAATTATGGTAAGATCCACCATGTAAAATATGCATGTACACTCTAAAATTGTAGTTTGAGAAATTATTTTGAGTTATTTGGTTTTATCCAAATAGTGTTATGCAATCAATTTTCATTCAAAGAAATCGCAAAAGTAATATACAGCAGTGGGGACATGGTTGATTGTCAGCAGTGGACGAAGAGGAGGCGGGTCAAACCGGCAGGTAATGCGTGATGATTCTCACTTGTGTCCTATTACTGCCAGGTAGGTCCTATTACTGACACTACTACTTATTTGTACATTCAGTAACTTGCGAGACACGCACAAACGCATGCACACCCACTCCGGGAAGCATGAACTTGAATTTGATGGAGTGAAAGCTGCGAGTCTGGAACGGACATGTTTCAGTTGAGTTGTTTTGTGTTTGTTGAGCATTTGAAAGTGCGCTAAAAAGTGCAAGCTGAATAAACGTGAGCCTGGAGGTCAGCAAAAATTCCGCCAGTCTCCTGAGTGTTCCTCCACAATCTCACACAGCGGGGTTCTACATTGACCTATTAAGAAGATCGACCAGTGATTGTCCTGCAATACAGAACATGTAGTTTTGAAATTTCTCTTTATTTTGTGAAGGGGAGAAAGTGCAATATTTTTTAAACTTCCCCACAGTTTTGGGTTGAATATCTCTCACCATATACGAACCTGAAAATTTCACAGAAATAAGTGCTGTATAGTAGCATTCTGCTGTAAAAGTTTTGAGTTTGAGCTGGTTACAGAGCTAGGGCTAGTGGAATTCTGGGGAAAAGCCTACTTTATTCATCCATTTTGAGAAATGAACTTGAGAATGTACTTATAAGAATAACAAATAATATAAATGAACAGTTTTTTACAATAATTATGTTTATGATTGACATACAATAGTAAGGTCTAAAATTTTACTGCATTCGATATTGGCAACAGTGAAGCTTGATCTTCACAGGATTCTTCAAATCTGCTCAAACTCAAAAAGAGTTTAGCTCCAACCTCCAAACTCACCTGCCTGTAATTTTCTAGCAGTCCTGAAGACCTGGGTTAGTTTTTTTAGGATTGGAGCTAAACTCTGTAGGACAGTGGACCTTGAGGGCCAGATTTGAAGAACCCTGATCTATCATGTTGGTACAGGTGTACAGTTGGTATGCATGAATAGATTTTATCCAAATATGGAATTACAGTGTTCAGTTGGGTGTTTTACAAATGAAGAGTGTCAAACACATGTAGTGGAATCTCAAACTCAAAATACCATTATAAATTGACCCTAATAGTGGAATTGTTTTTTGTTCCAAGGAGCTAAGACCATCCTGAGCTGAGATATTGAAGTTTCCATAAACAGCTGTATAACCAAAATTTCTTGTGTGCCATGACACAAAGATGGCCGTCATTTAACCAAGTGAAATAAATTTAAATGGAGGTTTTGCAATGCCAATACACAAAAGTTCTTCTTCTTCTTTCAGCTGCTCTCGTCAGGGGTCGCCACAGCTGATCACTGGTCTGCGTATTTGATTTGGCACAGTTTTTTTTTTGGTTGGTTTTTTTTTTTTTTACTTTTTACAATGGATGCCCTTCCTGACACAACCCTTCCCCATTTTATCTGGGCTTGGGACCGGCACTGGGACTGCACTGTTGTGGTTCCCTGGAAAGGAATCGAACCCGGGCTGTGGCAGTGAGAGTGCCATGGCCTAACCACCAGTCCTCCACCCAATACATAGAGGTAATCATGCAAAAAAAAAAAAATTAGAAAAACTAAAAATGGTCAAGCAACCTGTTTTGGACAACTTGAGATGGAATGGCTCATAAAGAAATATCATGTAAATTTAAAACATCAATTGCTTAGGCCAAACCACCACTTAAATACTGTTTGCTGAACATAAGTGAATAAATGATAAGTAAGCTCTTGTAACATATACTAAATTTATATTTAGTATATGTTACAAGAGCTTACTTATCATTTATTCACTTATGTTGAAAATGAAAAATATATTGACAGTTCATACTAAAATACCATTTTTTCAGAATCAAATACACTGGACCTCTCAGGTATTCTGTCTTGCTTCTGAAACACAAACAAACCAGTGAAAATAAATAAATATGAAATAACTGCTGTTCCCAGAACACTACTGGAAAAAAAGTGCAAAATAATAATAAAAAAACTAATTCTATTTTTTTTAAATGTAATAGTAAAAGTATGTGGTTACTGGGTGATTTACAAGAAATCAGATATTGTGAAATAGAACAATGCAGGAAGGGATCATTAAGAATCATGCATTAATAGAACATTAAGGCTATCAAGAAGCTAGGGAACATCCTAACCTTTATAGCCTTTATAACCTTTATTAATCCACTGTCTTTGTTTTAGTGTGGTCTTACCTGTGTGACTTTGTCCAGTTGCAAGCGGAATTTAGCTAGATCCTGCTTGCTATCTTCCAGACAAGCCTTGAGCTTCTCATTTTCTGCCAGTGCCTCCTCATACAGCTAGCAAAACGAAACCACCAAGCATTGAGTCCAGTTTGTTTAGTCTATGTATCTTTAACAACAAAATGATTTGTTGTATTGTGCCTCATCAAAAATAAATCTCGTAATGACAGACATTTCTAAATGCTCATGAGCAGATATGCTCATACCTACAAAGGAATATCATTCATGAAATATATCAGTCAGGATTTAGGCCTCATCATAGCACTGAGACAGGCATGGCAAAGTTGTAATTGACAGGCAAAGTGGTAATTGACCTACTACTGGCATCTAATCAGAGTTGTGTCTCTTTGCTTGTGTTGCTCGGCCTTAATCTAATCAGAGTTGTGTCTCTTTGCTTGTATTGCTCGGCCTTAGTTATGATGACACACAGTTATATGTTTCAGCAAATCCAGATGACAGACACCAGCTTAATAAAGTTGAGGAATGTGTGAAGGACATTAGACACTGGATGCTCAGTAACATCCTTGTAATTAATTCTGACAAGACAGAAGTACTTACTTGTTCTAGGACCACAAGCAGCTAGATGTAAGCTTTCTGATTACATACTAACTCTGGAAGGCCTTTCAATTACATCATGTGGATCAGTAAAAAATCTTGGTGTGATTCTTGACTCCAGTCTCTCATCTGAAGCTCATGTAGGAAATATTACTAGGATAGACTTCTTTTATCTCAGAAATATTGTTAAAATAAGAAACATAATGTCACCACATGATGCAGAAAAACTAGCTCATGCTTTTGTTATCTCTAGGTAACTTATCCCCTTATCCACAGTGGACTGGCTCCCAGTTAAATTTTGCATTGATTATAAAATATTATTATTGCCCTATAAAACACTGAATATTCTTCCACCACAGTACCTGAGCAAACTTTTGGTCTTTTATGCTCCACCATGCCTACTTTGATCAAAAGGTGCAGGGTCTTTGTTGGTACCTCGAATAATGAAGGCTACAGTGGGAGAAGATCTTTCAAAGTCCCACAAAGCCCTGGAACAGCCTTCCAATTAGTGTTTGGGACACAGTCTCAGTGTTTAAGTCACACACACACACATGATAGACTGAAAGTTAAAACTACATTGATGCTCATGCTCAAGTTCCTGCTAACACAATTAGCACTTTTTGACTACATATAGTCAAAAAGTGCTAATTGATATATGCTACAGTTATAGAAGAAAAATTATTTACAACCAATATTTATAATGCTTGTGTGTCTCTCGAGGTTTCTTCGTCTTGTCACCCCAGGGAGTTTTTACTTGCCACTGTTGCATCTAGCTTGCTCATTAAGGATATATTAAAATAAGTTAAAATTTTAAATTTATATCTGGATTTCTGTAAAACTGTTTTGTGACAATGCCCATTGTTAAAAGCACAATTTAAATACATTTTAATTGAATAGATCTTGCTGCCTGAAACAAATCACACATTGTCCATATGCAGTTCATTGACTTTGGCCAACCTTGGCCAAGATTCTTTCCTCTGCACTCTTACTGAGTCCAGTACACCCTTTGTTCACCAGTGGACACTCAACTCCTCTCCTTCCCTCCCTCAGACCTCAGCATGTCTGGCAGACAGCTCATCAGCTGAAACTTAATACCAGCAAAACTGAACTGCTGTGGGATGCCAAGTGATTCATCCCCATGTCAGAATCTTGCGATCTCCCACGCAACCTTGGGGTAACCATGGACAATCAAATGTCCTTTTCCTCTCATATTGCTAATGTGACAGGCTCATGTCAATTTCTCCTTTACAACATCAGAAGGATTCATCCATTTCTACCCACACAGGCCACTCAGATGCTTGTTTAGTCCCTTGTCATTTCAAGATTGTACTGCTGCAACTCGTTCCTGGCAGGTGTGCCTCTGAGTGCCAATCGACCTCTGCAACTGATCCAGAATACAGCTGCATGACTTGTTTTCAAGTTCTCCCACATCACCCATTGCTACGCTCCTTCCACTGGCTTCCTGTAGCTACCCGCATGTGATTTAAAACACTGATGCTTGCATACAAAGCCAAGAATGGACCAGCACCCACTTACCTCAAAGCTCTTATCACTCCCCACACTGCACCACACTTCCCCCAATCCTCTACCACTGCTTGACTGGTCCCAACATATGTCAGGTTACAAGAAAGGCATGCCAAGACATCAAGACTCTTCTCTGTCCTGGCACATATTGTAGGTGGTAGAAGAACTTCCCCTAGATGTCCGAACAGCATACTGGAAGTTTTCAAATGACGTCTAAAGACCTACCTCTTCCTGAAGTGCTTAAATTAGCACTTTTAAAAAAATTGTATTGTTTGCATGCTTATTATTACCTTATTGTTATATTACCTCCCTAACAGAGTTTTTAGACTGATGGTATTCTCAGTCTATGACCTAATAGGATGTATTTATTGATACAGAAGTACTTTGAAGTCTCTAAGTCACTCTGGATAAGGGCATCTGCCAAATGCCATTTGTAAATGTATTAATAGTTGATGTTAGGCAGGACAGGGAGGGTGATGGTGAAGGAAACAAAGTGATGATTGGAGATGTGGAGTGGGGTAGCATTCCTCCCTTGTATATGGGAAGGCAACTGTTGAATGTCAGGAAGAAGGAATGCAGAAGAGAAAGAAGGCAAGAAGACTGGAGCTTGTCGGAGGGGAGGTTGAAGTCTGAACTTTTCCTTAGTGATTTGTTAACTGTTATTTGTTGACTGCTCTGTTCTCTGTGGACCTGTGTGCAGCAAATTCTATAAGCAAAGCACACCTAAGAAACAGGTACAACATTTGTATGAGCTAGCTAAAATCAACAGACATTGCTTCAACAGCAAAAGTTACTTGTTGTTGGAAAAACCATGCGGGGCATCATTCTCATGTTTAACTTAATTTAGCATTGCACAATAATTTTACACAATGGGGGTTCTTCTTAACCTCCCCATTTTTGGTATACAAAACATTTACAAGCTCAAATCCATACTCAGTGTAAGATTTGGGACAATAATATACACATCCATATTAAGACTCCACCTGTGTCAGCTTATCCAGAAGACAGAGGGCGTGTATCTGTATCTCATTCAATTCAATTCAATTCAATTCAGTTTTATTTGTATAGCGCTTTTAACAGTGGACATTGTCACAAAGCAGCTTTACAGA
>CM074989.1:15633066-15654142 GCA_037576825.1 Pangasius krempfi | reverse complement strand
GCATAAACAAGCTCCAGTTAGTCCAGAATGCAGCAGCGAGAGTCCTTACTAGAACCAGAAGATATGACCACATCACCTCTATCTTATCCACACTGCATTGCCTCCCAATCAAATTTCATATTGATTATAAAATAATACTATTGACCTATAAAGCACAAAATGGTCTCGTGCCACAGTACCTGAGCGAACTTTTGGTCTTTTTTGATCCGCCACACCTGCTTAAAAGTTGCAGGCTATTTGGTGGTACCTCAAATAGAGAGGGCTACAGCTGGGGGTAGAGCTTTCTCTTACAATGCCCCACAGTTATGGAACAGCCTTCCGGTTAGTGTTCGCGGCTCAGACACAGTCTCAGTGTTTAAGTCTAGGCTGAAAACATATTAGTTTAGTCAAGCCTTTTGTGAATGGTTTTAGTTTTTAGTTCTTTGGTTAAGGAGCAGGTCTGGAGGGTTCACAGGCATAGAGTGTTGTGGTGAACTGGGATGTTTGTTTGCTGTCGAGCCCCCACTCTCATGCGTTCACTCAGGTTTGTCAACGATGGAGTGGCTGGCTGCCTTATGTCCCAGGGTGCCCTCATGTCTGTGTTAACTTCTGGTTCTCCCTTTTAGTTATGCTGTCATAGCTAGCTTTGCCAGAGTCCCTGCTTGCACTCTGCACACAAAGTACATTTTCCTTAACCATTAGAGGACAAAAGCTTACCTAACAATCGCTCCCCCTCTCTCTCCATCTATTTCTCTCTCTCTCACTCTCTGTCAAGCTACACAAGCTACTTCTTAGATGCCAGTGATCCTGACCCCTTCTGCTCCCCAGACCTGCCTGACCCATCCTGCTGCCCTATTTATGGTTGGAGTTCTCATCAGTTGAGTTCGCTCGCTGCTGCTAGGGTTGGTCCCATATGCACCTGAAGAACCGTTTGGATTGCTGGGGATGGTGCCACTTGGGGGCTGTGGAGATGGCTTGGGGATTGCATATTGGGAGCTGTACTGTAATGGCTTGGGACTGCAATTGCTGTGGTGGCTTTGGGGCTGCAGTTGCCACGAGCACCTTCGTACTCAGGACTCCATCAGTGGAGAGTGGATAGATTTTAACTAACTGGACTTCTTGCGAAAACTGTGATGAATTTACTGGTTGCACATTTGCACTATTTGTCCATATAGTACACAATAATAGAAGGGATTTATTTATAATTGCACTATCCCTTGCACTCGGATGAGGATGGGTTCCTTTTTGAGCCTGGTTCCTCTCAAGGTTTCTTCCTTTACAATGTATTTTTGAATCCATTTATTTCTGTAAAGCTGATTTGTGACAATGTCCATTGTTAAAAGTGCTATACAAATAAAATTGAATTGAATTCCAATAAATACTTAGCTTAACAACCTTTTAATTACGTTATTAAATTGCTCTGTTCAGTTTAGATTAAAGTAATTTTCAATAACTTTCAATAATTTAAATTTACAGTAGAAAATGACGTTCCTACATCAGAGGCTTTATATGGCCTATTTATTAAACAATTATTCAGTTAGCTCAGAGGTATCTATCGATATCCTATTTAGTTGTCTGAGGTTTTTATTTAAACTTGTTTAGCCTTTTGTATTACAGTCGGGTCCATAAGTATTTGGACAGTGACACAATCGCCTCTGTACACCACCTCAATGGATTTGAAATTAAGCAATCCAGATGTGCTTGAAGTGTAGACTTTTAGATTTAATTCAAGGTGTAAAATAAAAGTATTGCATTAACCATTTAGGAATTACAGCCATTTTTACATACTCCCTCCATTTTCACAGGCTCTAAAGGAATTGGACAATTGATTGATAAGTGATTTCATGACCAGATGTGGCCTGTTTCCTCATTATTTCATGACAAATTAAGGAGATATAAGGTCTAAAGTTGATTCCAAACTTTGAATTCGCATTTGGTAGCTGTTCTTGGTAACTCTCAATATGCGGTCCAAAGAGGTGTCAATGCAAGTGAAGGAGGCCATCATTAGGCTGAAAAAAAAACCCAGATCTATCAGAGAGATAACAGAATCTCCAATTTTGATTGCTTCATTTCAAATCCATTGTGGTGGTGTACAGAGGCATAATTACGAAAATTACGTCACTGTCCAAATACTTAAGGACCCAACTGTACCTTGTCAGAGGTCGTTAAAACATGTCAAGTTACTATAACTTCATCTTTACCTTGGTGTTCACATTACACAGGACCTATCATGGCCCTGTCACATTAACACCCTGGTGAAGAAGGCCTGTCATCATCTTTACCACCAGTTGCCAAGGAACTTTTACACCTGCATCATCGAGAGCATTCTGACAGGAAGCATCACAGTCTGGGTTGGGAACAGTAACAAGCAGGATAGACAGGCTCTCCAGAGGGTGGTGTAATCAGCTGAGTGAACCATCTGCACGGAGCTCCCTAACCTGCAGCCTATCAACAGCAAGCAGTGCTAGACCTAGATCAAGAAGATAGCGAAGGACCTCAGCCATCCGAACAATGGACTCCTCTTTCTGTTGAAGCACTTCCCTGAAAGCCAACACAGAGACAATGAGGTGAAGCTTCTTCCCACAGGCCATTCAGGCCCTCAACCAGGAAAACACCAAGACCCCCTACATTCATGTTAATATACCCAAATTAATTAAATTAAATCCAATTCAAATTTATTTGTATAGCGCTTTTAACAATGGACATTGTCACAAAGCAGCTTTACAGAAATAAATGGATTCAAAAATTATATTGTAAATATGTGAATTTATCCTAATGAGCAAGCCAGAGGCAAAGGTGGCAAGGAAAAACTCCCTGAGACAATATGAGGAAGAAACCTTGTGAGGAACCGTATTACCCCATACTTATAAATATATATTGTATATGTTGGCAATTTCACTACAGGTACCTCAGCCTGATGTTGCACAGCATTTTACTGCACATACAACTGCACATGTTTGAACTTTATTCCAAATATAGTCATACTGTTGCTGCCATCTATCTTTTATGTCCCTTATATTTTTCCTTTTCTGCCTATATACAAGTAAATTCTGGTTTATGTAAATTCTATTTTTATGTCAAGGACAGTCATAAAAAGCATTTCACTGTACATCATACTGTGTATAACCATACACAGTATGACATGCAGTGAAATGCTTTTTATGACTGTGTGTGAGACCAATAAAATTTGAATTTAGAAAACTATTTCCAATAAATCATACAAATCATGTACCATTAATGCAACATACTTTTCTTCAAAAGAACGTAATACATACTTAAGTAAATAAAAACTTATTGTGTAATTACAAAGTTTAATACATAAAACACAAATAAAAATGTAACATCCACAGAGAGTATATATGGAGAGAACTTAAAGAGTAACTAGACAGAGTCATCGGCATAGGATGTGGATGGTATTGCATTGGAGAGAGAGATAAGATCTGAGATTCTCTTGAGACTATATGGAACAGTCTCTTCTCCAAGATCTTACTCCGCTCCCCTGATCTAACTCTCACACCCTACTTATACCCCATGCACCTCTTTGAAGTGTACAATGATCAGAGTATCTAATGGGAGAGACACAATTTATTTTATGGCACGGTGGACACCCAGGTGGATAAACTCACCCCAGTGCTGCTAATTCTCTTCTTGGGACTGAACTTGAGAAACAATGGGAAAAGGTCCCCTGTGTAGACTAGGTGGCTTTAGTATGTACTGTATATGTGTGGGTATGTGAGAAGGACAATCACACATTGCAAAATATAAAACCATATTCTGTAAATGTTATTTCCTAAATTTGTTCAATATTTTTGACATCACCACATCACTATGAAATTGGATTGAATTGATACCAAACATGCCCAGAGGAATATTTTATTTACAGTTGGGGTCATAAGTTTACAAACGCCTTGAAGAATCTGCAAAATGTTTTTTTTTTTTAATTATTAAGAGCGATCATAAAAATTGCATTTTACACATAACAAATGTTTGCATACACAAATGTAAATATATATGATTCTTAATACTGTGTGCTGCTCAATGTGGATGATCTGTGGATGATCAGTGACTGTTTCTTTGTTTTGTGATAGTTGTTCATGAGTCCCTTGTTTGTCCCGAGCAGTTAAACTGCCCACTGTTCTTCAGAAAAATCCTCCAGGTCCTGCACGTTCTTCGGTGCAAACATTCACTGATGCTCAAGAAGGCAACAGTGGGAAGCCAGGGGAATGTAAACTTTTGAATAGGATGATTGGTGTAAATGATTGGCATTCACTCAGGTTTGTTTGATGTTTGATGGTAGGAGCAGAATTAGTTAAAAACTCTCTAGAAACATTCTGTCTGCCAATTTACAGAGAAATGCATCCAAACTAATTGGGAGAAACTTCACCATGCAGTAAGGCAATGACACAAAACACACTGCCAACACAAAAAAGGATTTCATCAGTGGAAAAAGTGGAAGGTTATAGACTGACTAAGTCAATCACCAGACTTTAACCCAATTGACCATGCATTTCACCTCCTGAAGAGGAGACTAAAGGGAGTAACACCCAAAACTAACAACAACTGAAAGAAGCTGTGATACAAGCCTGGAAAAGCATCACAAAAGAAGAATGCAACAGTTTGGTGATGTTATTGGGTCGCTGGCTTGATGCAGTCACTGCAAGCAAGGGATATGCAACCATATATTGTGTTATTTAATTTAAGAGTATCTGCTCCAATCTCATCTAAAAATTGGGTGATCTGGTATAAAAGGTGCCATGTTCTAAATTGTTTAACACATCTAGATGTAAATATGATACTTATATACTTATTACTTATAAGTTGTGCTGACAAGATTTGTTTAATTTGGGCTGATGTAGTATGGTGGCTTTTAATTACAAAAAAATTGTCGGCTAATTGACCTTCTTATATAACTTGGCAACAAAGGTGAAAGTCTATTGTATATGTTATGGTACAAGTGTATGGGACCTGCAAAGAGAAAATTTATAACAATTTGGATTGGTGCTGTACAAATGTCAGCTAACCCTGAAATCACACTGGTGCCGTTTTCAAGCCACACCACACATTCAGCATGTGCTACAAGTGTTTCAAATTCCAAGCCCCCTTTGTGTGCATGTGTCACGGAGTAGTCATATTGTTGCTTCATATTTACTCCTTTCCACACATTCCTATCCTCCTATCCTTCAATAAAACCCATTTAACCAAACAAAAATTAAATAGAAAAATATGAAAACAAACCAAAATAAAGCCTTGTTAAAATAAATACTTATTTAAATGGGTGATTACTCTGTATGCATTTAAGCAGAGTAGGGGTTGTAATAATATTATTAGCTGTGCAATTGGTAATTGTGGTGGACAAAGTAAAAATCTCAACTGGATGGTGGATTTTAAGTGATTCTGCAGTAAGGTTTCAGTATATCCTTTTATAAATCGGTTGCCAAATGTCCACATGGCTGACATATTGTCTGTTGATACTGGTCAGTGTTGAGAAGGTGAGAACCAGTCAGAAAAAAATAATTAAAAAAAAAAGTTTACAGCTGTTTGAGTAAGGCTCTGCCTCCTTATAATTGATTGACATGTGCCAGCTATATTGTTTACAAATGTCAAAATGTTGATATTTATTGAGGTTCACAGTGCTGAGTAGTATGACATCAAATTTGTGAAGACTGGGCAAAACTTCTAGGACTAATTCGCAGTAGTAGGTATTATGCAAATTAGCAAAAAAAATACATCATTGCTTAAATTAGTGAGTGGTACCTAGCTGAATTTGGCTGAAGGCAAGAAAGAAGAGGGAAAATAATTTTGAGTGTAGGATGTATGGTTCTCAAAATATGTGCCAAAATGGAAATGCTTGCGGTATAGCACCACCACTAAACTGCTTTTTGTCCATCTCCCTTGATGGTGGGGGGTCGGGGGGGGATTAGGGGATTAGATTTGTGATCAAAATTAGTAATTTTGATGTTGACCTGATTACTTAAAAAATATTATGGGCATTTTAACAATGTTGACTGCCCACAATGGGCCTGTGCCATGGGGCCAATGTCACACTAATGTGCAAATCCCTAATAGCCCAATGTGGGCTGCCCATAATGACCCAGTGTGTTTGCCCACATTGGACCCTCACTGAAGGACTGAAGGAAGCATCATGCCATGGGGGTACGTCTTAGCAACATGGATAGGCAGACTAGTCAGAATTGAGGGAAGGCTGAATACAACCAAATATAGAGTGAAAGTGCACGAGTGAGGTGAGTGTTCATAACAAAAGCAAGCCCACTCCTGCAGCCATCATTATTTGTCATTTATTTTTATTTGTTTAGTCGTTGTTAACTCCTTAAATGTACATACACCAATAACATTAAAACCACCTGCCTAATATTATGTAGGTCCCCATTGTGCTGAGAAAACAGCTCTGACCTGTCGAGGCATGGACTCCACAAGACCTCTGACGGTGTGCTGTGGTAGCTGGCACCAAGATGTTAGCACAAGATCTTTTAAGTCCTGTAAGTTGCGAGGTGGGGCCTCCATGGGTCAGACTTGTTTCTCCAGCACATCTCACAGATGCTTGATCAGATTGAGATCTGGGGAATTTGGAGGCCAAGTCAACACCTTGAACTCTTTGTCATGTTCCTTAAACCATTCCTGAACAATTTGCAATTTTTAGTGTGGCAGGGCACATCATCCAGCTGAAAGAGGCCATTGCCATGAAGGGGTGTACTTGGTCCACAACAATGATTAGGTAGGTTGTACGTGTCAAAGTAACATGAATGCCGATGTTTCCCGGCAGAACATTGCTCAAAGCATCATACTGGCTTGCCTTCTTCCCATAGTGCATTCTGGTGCCACCTCTTCCCCAGGTAAGTGACACACATGTACCCGGTCGTTCACATGATGTAAAAGAAAACGTGATTCATCAGACCAGGCCACCTTCTTCCATTGTTCTGTGGTCCATTTCTGATGCTCACATGCTCGTTGTATGCACTTTTTGCAGTGGACAGGGGTCAGCATGGGCACTCTGACGGGTCTGAGGCTACGCATCCCTATAGGGGATGCTGTGATGCACAGTGTGTTCTGACATCTTTGTATCATAGCCAGCATTAACTTTTTCAGCAATTTGTGCTACAGTAGCTCTTCTGTGTGATGGGACCAGACAGGCTAGCCTTTGCTCCCCACACGCATCAGTGAGCCTTGGGCACCCTTGACCCTGTCACTGGTTCACCGATTGTCCTTCCTTGGACAAGTTTTGGTAGGGAATAACCACTGCGTACCAGGCACACCCCACAAGACCTGCCATTATGGAGATGCCCTGACCTGGTTGTCTAGCAATCCCAGTTTGGCCTTTGTCAAAGTCGCTCAGATCCTTATGCTTGCCTATTTTTTGTGCTTCCAACACATCAACTTCAAGAACTGACTGTTCACTTGCTTCCTCCATTTGACAGATGCCATTGTAACGAGATAATCAATGTTATTCACTTTACCTGTCATTAGTTTTAATGCTATGGCTGACTGGATATTATCAGCACTAATAACATACGACAGAGAAACACTACTGGAAATCAGAAAACAACCATACAAGCTCGCTTTCAGTCTGTCGGATCTGGATTACCTCCTGCGTTCAAGCTCATACCAGTGAGGCCCACCAACACCAGAATCAAGTAGCCTACTGCTAGCAAATGTCTGATCCCTCAAAAACAAGCTGGATGAACTTAGAACGAGGATCATATTGCAGCAAGAAATTAGAGACTGGTATGCGCTCATTTTCACAGAAACCTGGCTATCAGACAAAACACTGGACTCAGTGGTTCAGCTGCATATGCACTCAATCCACCACGGAGACTGTACACCGGCATCTGGAAAACACAAATGCTGGGGAATCTGCACCTACATTAACCAGTGGTGCTTGGCTGTGCAGATTGTCAGTAAACACTGCTCGAGTGATGCAGAACTTTTATTAGTAAAATGCTCGCACTTTTACATCCCACCACATGCCAAATTACTTGGCAGCAACTGGGATTCTGTATGATGCTATAAACTCACAAGAAACCACATCCAGAGACTGTGATCATCATCGCAGGTGACTTCAACCACTGTAATTTACGGAATGTGCTTCCAACATACCACCAGCATGTTAATTTCCCTATGAGGAAGAAAAACTTAATGGACCAGGTGTACAGTAACGTCAAGGGTGCATACAAGGCTGCACCTCACCCCCACTTCAGATAGTCTGACCACATGTCAGTGTTCCTCTACCCTGCATACAGACAGCTCCTCAAGCAAGCCCTCCCAGTAAGTAAAGCTGTAAAAGTGTGGACTGAAGAATCTGATCAGGTGCCTAAAGACTGCTTTGAGTGCACTGAGTGGGAGGTGTTTAAGAACACTGCTATGCATGAGGACTGTACTCTTGACCTGGATGATAATACTTCACTTGTAACTAGCTACATAAGCACCTGTAAACAGCTACATAAGCATCAACAACATTGTGCCCTCTAAACAGATCTGGACATACCCCAACCAAAAGCCATGGATAAACTGTGAGGTTCAATCCATGTTGCATGCCCACTCTACTGTATTTGTCTCAGGTAATGCCAGTGACTACAAGAAGGCCGGATATGACCTTTGAAGAGTCATAGGGATGCAAAGAGAAAATGGAGACTGAGGCTGGAGTATCACTACACCACCGCTGACACCTGGCATGTGGCAGGGATTACAAAATATCACAGACTATCAAGTAAGAAGCACGGCGAGATCATTAACATTACACCAGACGAGTTACATGAATTCTATGACCGCTTTGAAGCCCTCACACCAAGCCACTGGGGAGTAAGCCGGTTAGTGGGAACACGCAGAACTAAGGGTGTGTGATACGACAATATTACATTGTGAATGAAATATAATCTCTCTCCACAAGCTGCCTTTACAGAGATCATTAGTATCGTGCTAAAATGCACATTCTATCAGTTGCAGTTCTATGGCTGGCACCCCATCCCAACATTCAACGCGATGTACCTTCACATGCCCTATAGAGTGCTGCAGGGGTGACGTATTTTTGTAGGCCAGCCCAGAAATTAGCATCACCCTGGTTCCCTCAACAACTTTTGGATTATTGCAGAAAATAAGTTCTGTGACCAACAAAAATTTTATTCTTACATGTTTTGTCCATCAAGATAATCTTCACAAATGAACACAAGTTTTATGAATTTGGAAATTATGCAAAACGATTTATGCAAAAGTCTCTGCTTGTAATTGAATGCAAGTCTAAACCATGTCAAAATTCTTGTTGAATGTTCTTCCTTTGCAGAATTTCACATATGCTTAACTTCTGTTCGAAAAGGTACTTTGACCTAAATGGTATGTCATTCTTTTTTATTTTATTTTATTTATTTATTTAGTTAGTTATTTATTTTACCTTGTAGGGCTATATTTTTTAAATAGGGAAATTAGTTTCGCTGTACTGCTCAGTAACTTGCAAAGTTACCAACATGAAAAAGAAAAAAAAAACAACATGAAAAAGAACTGTGATATGATATGATAATGATATGATATGATATTTTTGCTATATCGCCCACCCCTACGCAGAACCCACCATTCACAGTCTCATCTGCAGATATGGCAAATTTTGGGAAAATAAACCCATAGAAAACAGCTGCCCAGACAACATCCCTGGATGGGCACTCAGAACCTGCTCATCGATGCTAGCTGATGTCTTTGGTTATATACTCAAGTTGTCTCTTGCACAAGCCTCAATTCCCACCTGCTTGAAGAGGACCACCAAAAAAATAACAAAGCAACCTGTCTCAATGACTACCAGACACTCATCTGTCCAGCATCATACTGGACACTCTGAACCCTCTCCAGTTTGTGTATAGACCAAACAGGCCCACAGAGGACGCCGTCAGCACAACAATACACACTGCCCTCACACACCTAGAGAACAAGGGCAGCTATGTTCAAACGGTGTTTAGTGACTATAGCTCAGCATTCAACACAGTGACACCATCTAAGCTCATCAACAAGGTTTCCACCCTTGGTGTGGCACCCACCCTCTGCAACTAGATTCTGGACTTTCTAAGTGGCAGACCCCAGTCTGTTAGAATAGGGAACCATACATCCAGGACAATAACTATAAACACAGGAAGTCCACAGGGCTGTGTGCTGAGCCCTATGCTCTACATGCTCATGGCCTCCCAGAACAACACCAGCATCATCACAAGGACATTAGACATTAACTTCCTTTTACTTAATTCTGACAAGAGAGAAGTACTTACACTAGGACCACATGCAGCTAGAAGTAAGCCTTCTGATTACATAGTAACTCTGGATGGCCTTTCTGTTTCATCATATGCAGCAGTAAAAGACTTTGGTGTCTTTTTGACTGCAGTCTTTCATTTGAAGCTCATGTGGATAATATTACTAGGATAGCTTTCTTTCATCTCAGAAATATTTGTTTAGTCAAGCCTTTTGAGAATAGTTTCTTCTTAGGTAAAGCAGCAGATATGGAGGGTTCACGGGCATAAAACTGTTGTGGTGAACTGGTATGTTTGGATCCTGTCACCCCCCTACTTGATTTCACTCAGGTTTGTTGACTGTGGAGTGGCTGACCGCTTTATGTCACAGGTCGCCCTCATGTCTGTGTTACCTTCTGGCTCTTCCTTTTTTATGCTGTTATAGCTAGTCTTCCTGGAGTCCCTGCTTGCACTCTGCATGCAAAGTATGTTGTCCTTAAGCATTACAGGACAATAAGCATACCTAATAATCTCTCTCTCTGTCGTGCTACACATGCTACTCCTGAGATACCACTGATCCTGACCCCTTCTGCTGTCCGGACCTGCCTGATCCATCCTGATGCCCTACTTTTGGTTGGAGTTCTCATCAGTTGGTAATCACTCGCTGCTGCTGAGGATGGCCCCACATGGACAGCCTGAAGTTCACTGAGATTACTGAGGATGGTATCATTTAGAAACCATGAAGATAGTTTTGGATCACAATTCATACGGACAGTTATGCTATGATAGCTTTAGGACAGCAATTGCCACAAATAGTTTTATGCTCAAGGTTCCATCAGTGAACAGTGGACAAGTTTTTATTAAAAAAAAAAACAAAAACAAACAAAAAAACAGATTTCATTTGAAAACTGTAATGAATTTCCTGGTTACACAATTGCACCATTTGACCATGATTTAATTATAATTGCACTATCCATTGTCACTCAGATGAGGATGGGTTAGCTTTTAACTCTGGTTCCTCTCAAGGTTTCTTCCTCATATCGTCTCAGGGAGTTTTTCCTTGCCACCAATAAAATTTTGCCAATAAAATAGGGTAAATATTACTTAAAATAAGCAAAATTATCTGCCAACAGAACAGGAAAATTTCACTTCCCAAGATTTTCAAAACAAGTAAATATACCTAGTCTCAAAGAACCCACAGACGTCTTAAAACAAGTGAAGCCGGACTAAAAACTAGTGAAATTTGCTTAATACAAAGAAAAACATTTAAGAATTATTTTCTCAGTATATAGGAAAAGTACTTACATTAAGCAAATGCTAGTGCCATTGTCTTTAAATAAGGCTATGTATTTAGGAAACCGGTAGAGCTAGACTAAAAACAAGTACATTTATCTAAATACTAATAAGTTTTAAGAATTCTTTTCTCATTTCGTAAGAAAATGTGCTTAAATTTATCATCATAAAGAAATAAATTTCAATACATTTTGTCACCTCTTTATTGTGAACTCCAGAGGCTGTATATGGGCAGAACAAAGAATGCAACAAAACAACACAAGATCACTTCTTGCCATGGTTTTGTATATCACCTGTACGGCTTTATAATATCTTGCCTGGTTCTATAGGGTCTCAGTAGTTTCTGATGCCAGAAAACATATCAAACCCTATCGATTAACATTTAAAATGTAAAAACCAACATAAAGGCCATCGATGGGCAAGTAAATAAAAAAATAGAAAGTAAATAAAAAAAATTAAGACCTACAGCAAGTTAACCAATATAACAGTGCTTATAAAACCTTATTATAATACAACAAATTCTCTTGCTATGTTTTAAAGGTTATCGAATTGGCCGATACACAAAGTTCTGTTATGGGGGCCAGAAATGAAACAATAGGGTCGTGCAGCCGTAGTCAGTAATGAACTTTTTCCACTCAGCCATAGACTTTTTATATGAAGAAGTCATGTCCTTGTCATGGATGGCATCCAAGAGGACTTCTGTCTGCAGCACATAGAGCAGTGTAACAGTGCACTTAGGATATGTGAGGTGAAAGGCATAATAACATGCCATGAGATACATCACGCTAGAACAGATGTCCTCTTTTGGGAAGGTCACCACAGGCGTGGTTCCAATGGCAAGTAAGCAGTTGGTTTCGCAGACAATCGTGACAGGGCTGAAGATTGGTCTTGTCTGAAGAAAGGTGTTTGGGTCTTCTGCAGACTGACACAAATACAGAGAAAAACAAATATTACCACAAAGACAATTCACACTCTGTATCTTATGGTAAAGTAAGTAATATGAAAGTTCTTATTCATTTTACCTCAAGGATGTGATACATAGCTTCACTTGCATGTCCTAACTTCTTGGGTGGAGCCACAGGTGATGGGAACATGTCTGGTAAAACCTTTGTCCTGCTGAGGTGGTTTCATTAAAGTAGTAGCAGACATTACATTTATACATAAACACTATCTACTATTTGATTTTCTGTACTTACCATCCAACTCTTCAACCTCTGAGGTACTGCATCTAGAATGTGGTGATCCCTCCAAGATCAAAGTTGAAGAGGTGGACTCACCAGTCTCATCAGTAGACACCTCCTGGCTGCTCTGAAAACTAAGGCTTCGTGGCCTCTTTCTTGAAGGGGTCGCTCCATGATTCTTTTTGGGGTTTGTCACATTCTGAAGCCTTTTCAAGAGCTGCTTCTTCACAGATTCCTAACAAGACAACATTTTTTTTGTGTTTTAAATCACATTAAACAAAATCAGATCCAGAAATTAAACCATACAAGCAGACACATTGCCTTGATTAATCTGAATGAAGAACATTCCTCCTATTCTGAGTGTCAGATACTTTCACCATGGCTGCCATATATCAAACAGTACTGTGTTTGAAAATGTAATGGATACGTGACTAGTGACTTACCCACTCAGCTCCACTGGCTGCAGATTTGTCCCGCAGCACTGGGTAGTACTCTATGAGATGCTTCGCCATTACTGTGAGACAGCGAAGATCTTTGAAAAGGATATAGTCTCCTTTTTGTCCAGCAAAAAGGTCCTTTTTGACCTTTTTTCAAAAAAGGTGCTTCTTGATTGCTCCAACTCTGTGTTTGTGTATATGACATACTGTGGACTGACAATCTGTACGGTTCTAGTGGCACTATGCTGGTCTCTTGGGTTTGGAGAAGGGTCAGGAGATGGAGAGGGGTAGGTGGGTTGAGTGGGGAGGGGGCTGGAGGAAGAGGGAAAGGGGTTGGGGTTGAAATCACAGGTCCCAGAGGAGGTGCCAGGTCTGCATGGGTCTGATTCTTGACCCTGTTTAAGACATGCAGCACATTTATTCTGTAATAACATCACAGGCAAAGAATACCACAAAGTGACAACAACCAAACAGCAAACACCCCCCAAAGTTATCTTTATATAAAGGCATGATGGCCAGGAAATACTTCTTTAATAAAAGAAAACACTGCATTTTTAGACTAAATGTCTTCCAAACGTCAAGCCTACATTACCTCATTTTCCTCATGAGTAAGTCTCCAAATGGTTCACCTCCTGAAGAAGTGCTCAGGCCCTGGAAAGAGATCACGTAAATCCTCCTAAAGAGAGGCTGGACAGCATCTCTGTGCTTATATTAGCAGCTGAAAAATACATTCAACGATATGGTAAATAGTTAAGTAATTAGCAACTAATAACATAGTTTATAGACACAAATTGTCAGGTTGATATTAACACAGCCCATGCTCACTCATATGTGTGTGTTTTACTTATTGTGATACATGAAATTAAACACATTCTTAACTGTAAAATATTGTAAAACAACTTGTTGCCAGAGAAACGTTATTCTGTTGGTTTGTTGGTCTGACCTCCATATTGGAAATGTTAGTTATTTAACGTTAAAAGCGCCAAAGACAGCGAAGCTAACGCTAACGTTAAATAAATAACTTAATGGACGATGTCAATCATAAGGGCACATTTACTCATTAACACTGCTTCTGGCAAAAAAAAAAAAAAAAAAAAAAAAAAAAGCACAAGGGTATCAATTTATCAATTTAAGTTTAAGTATTCGACAAATGACCCTACTGTTATTAACTGCTATCGGTCTGCGTCTTGCTAGCTAACGTTAGTTAAAATTAGCTAGCATACCAACCTCCCAGTTCAATTTGATGTTAGCTAACATTAGCTGGTTAGATTGCTAAGGAGAAACGTAAACGAGTATAAACAAACTAACGTTACCTTTCAAAACTGCAGTTGATACAGGATCCATGCCTGGATATGTTCCGTCCATTCCATCTTTATTCATGGTGTCAGAATAAGTCAGAGCGTCAGATCTCCGGGTGCAGGTGAAAAGCTAGCTAGCCAACGGCATTTGACTTTGAGCACTTTCAAAGATCTGGAGCATAACGGACGTGGTTTTCCGTAGGAAGATACCATTACACCAAGAGGAGTGATCTAAGTGTTATAAATATTGTAAGAATTTGATTAACTGATGACAGTGATAATTTTCAATTTATATGTTAATTTAAAAATGTATCTCAGTTCATCAGGTTATTCACATAGACATTATAGGGTCATTCTATAATTAGGGGTACATGTCATATCCATGGACTCTATTATCAATTTTACTAATATTTCATTAACTTTTCACTTCAAGCAATGATCACTTTTATATCAGGGGACATTTCTAATTAATTTAATACACAAATCCAACAGATACCCATCTTTTATCTTGCAAAAATGGCATATTCTGTACTGGAATTTGCTGTTTTTGTGCTGTCCGATTTGGTAAATGTGAGGTTTTGCTCATCAGATTAGCTCACGTCCCCTCCCCCCTAGGACTAAGACCCGCACCATTGGGGATCGAGCCTTTTGCGCCGCTGCTCCTCGCCTGTGGAATGCCCTCCCTGAACATCTGAGGGCTCCACAAATGACTGATGGTTTTAAAAGGGGTTTAAAAACGTACCTTTTAAAAAAGTGTTTTAATATTTAGAGTTAAAATTTCTGTGCTAATCTCAGTTGGCAGCTGGTTTTAATTGCTGTATGTTATTATGACTCTTTATGTAGCACTTTGAGATTTTCTTTAAAATGTAAAGTGCTTTATAACTAAAATGTATTATTATTATTATTATTATTATTATTATTATCAACATGTTCTGGTGAACTTGCGTCACATGTTATATTTATAAATATGTGGAGAAAGAATATAAAAACATAAGTTAATTAAGGTCATGTACTAACTAGTCCAAGGTCAGCAGTTTGCACAAGGCCCTAAAATGGCCGAAATGTCAGCTGTGTTACCTGTCAACTGTGTTACCCATCAACTGTTGACACAGTTGACAAGGATTAACACGGCTGACAATGTTGGCAATCCAGTGTCAATTTATGCTCACACTAAGTGTTGTTAATAAAAAAAAATATTCACAAACTATTGTCTTTACACAGAAATTACATAGGAATTGCCTAAAACCATGATTTGCATTACAATGGATAAACTTAACTGATCTAATCACGGCCACACTTTCTATGAACTCAGTACCCATAATATTATATACACATTATATTCACATTTGTCAAGGATTATAAAGCATTCAGAATTCTTCATGATTGACTTAAACCTATATAATATTATAGATTTGACATATATCTATTTCTGACTGATAAAGTGTTATGATGTATAAGTCCTTACAACTTGAAGTGTCATGATGCATTATAAAACTTCATTTACCTTTATAATAATATAATATATTCATTAATGTTATAATATATATTATTATAATGTGTGTGTATTTAAAATGCTGTATGGATACTGAGTACATACTTACTGTAAACACTATATATTACAATGATTTCATGGAGTATTCATAAATTTGATATGACTCCATGATTTGAAATAAGCCTACCATAATATTAAACAGAGTGATTTGTGTTTTAGGGAGATGGGTTTATCTGCTGCTGAGAAACAGCACCAGTATAGGGCTCGGCGTGATGCTGATCCTGAGAGAAGGGCTGCATATTTACAGAAACACAGAAGTGGCATGATGACAGAAAGCTAGGACAGGTGTTGAATAAAAATAAAGTTTTTATCTTAATTTTATCTTTTCTTCTAATGTGTCCTGTCAACTGTGTTACTCCTGTCAACTGTGTTATGTGTGGTTTTTATGTCATAAATCTTTTAAATGTGAACTAAACCGTAAGAAAAAAAGATAGGGTTATCTCTGGAGATGGAAGTCTTAGGTAAGGATGGTGAATAACACTAAATTCAGCATACTGTGGATTTATGTTGAAAAAAAAGTTTCATGCTTCATGATAGTATCCCACAGAACGCCCATTATGAAGCCCCAAATTCATATTTTCAAATCAGTTAGACAGATAACCTCAAAAACTCAAAATCAAACATGTGGTACTTCATTCATGTTTCATTTGCCACAGCATTTGTCTGTAACACAGTTGACAAAATAATGAATCAAATGTTAATTTTCATTAACATATTTAAAAAGTCATTAGAGCTTAAGCTTGCCAAATAATTAATTTAGCACATTAAGGGGGTATATTATTCAACCACCTAGTTTATTTATCAAAAAAGAATACTGATTTCCTGACTTTTTGGCTGACATGAAATGTACCCCTAAATATAGAATGACTCTATAATATATATTTAAAAAAAAACTTTATTCATAGGCCTCCCCATTTTAGTCAGAAAATGGTATGAACAACGTCAGCATATACTTGGGTACCCCATTTTTACTTCTTTTCCACCATTTTCACGGGCAGTAGTGGGAACGTATTACTTGAGTTTGATTTTAGTAACTTTAAAGATGCTTTGGCGGTGCGTTATCTGCTGCGTTTTTAATTACTTTATCATTAAAGTTGTTATTGAGCCATATCAATCGATTGCACAGTCCTAGCCCTGATTTCTGGTTGCTCTGTGGCATTGACGGATGCACTGAGGAATATAGAGTCTATAACTATATGAAAGCTGCCAAAATGTTGACATTTCAGTACACCAATTTTTTTTCAAATGAAAGGGAGATGGGGCCTGTATCTGAGGTTAAGGATCTACAATATTAGCTTGAAAAATTGAGGGACTTTCTAGGTCTCAGTGAAGTTAACCATGCTGTATCAGTCAAATGGCTTGTGATAAATGGTAATAACTCAGAAGTCCATGATCTTTGCGAAAGTACAAAATGATCATATGCCAGAATTTGGACTTGTCAAAAACATTGTTTTCTTGTGGAGTCTAAGCATTATTGTTTAGAATATCAACCATTTCAAACTATACGCTTTGATGAAAATGTCATGGCTTAACAAGTTGAGGTCCCACGCCTTGCACAAGCCACTGAACTAGTGGATGCTAAAAAGTTGGTTGATTTTACCTCTTATTCCACAATTTGCAACAAGGGCCAAACTTATGTTCAAGTCAGATACCATCTTGGGGACGTAATAGAACTGTACAACAGTTCAAATCATTTGTAGTATGTTCCCCAGATACAAATACCTTTACTGCTCTTAAAGCAATCTTGTAATTTTGAGCTGGTGAAGGCCCGACATAAGATAGACTCAGTGCAGAAGAAAATATTTGTTTCCAGACTTGTTTGTAATGCATTAGTAATTGCACTGTGTGCCTTCTTTAAATAAGCAATCCAAATCCTTGTAAAATACTGGCTGTATACAATTTCTTTGAGGTTTCTTTAAATGTATATTACATAAAATGTATCACTTTAAAAGTTGTATCAATTTTTAACATTTTTTAAAAAAATGTTAATTTAATGCCAAACTTTATTTCCAAACGAGATGTTAGTGTTCACCCACTTTAAATTTGTAAAGGCTTAGACTTACCAGGTTGAACATGTAACATGTAACATGTTTTTAAAGCAAAAAAGTCAAAAGAATACACGATAGCTGTGCTGTAATGACAATAAAACAGTGAATTCAGTTTGTCTATCATCTGTCTTTAATATGTGAAGAGATGAAAAGGAAAGTGCTTAAAACAAGAAATTATGACTTCAACAAAGCAGTTTTGTACTTGTCATTGTTGTCAAAAGCTTTATAATTCTGGTAAATCTATTTTAAAGTATTAAGATACTCAGTAATAGAATTTCAATGACAAGGTATAATAACTTATCAAGATATTTTAGGATAAAAAAGCTTGAAATAAGTGAAATGTTCTAACATAAAAACTGCCTAGTTAGAAAAAATATCTTGCTAGGCAAAAAACAAGGCCTTGCCTTGCCTTGGAGTAACACATGTACATCGAGAGAGAGACAGAGTGAGTGAGAGAGAGAGAGACTCAATTTTTCACAACTCCACACATTTCATGTTAACATACATTTCCTGTATTAAATCGATTACGGTATCTACTTCATTTCCATAAGAGGTAATTTCAAATTAATAGATGAGAAATTTATTTCAGTTTTATTTACTATATCAGATTTTCAGTGGGAGGAAAGTTTATATACACATTGTTTGGTCAGTATTAACTTTTAATTGCTTGAACTTGAATCAAACGCTTTGGGTAGCATTCCACAAGCTTTTCAAAATACTTTGTCAGATTTTTTGCCCACTCCTCCTGGTGGTGTAACTCAGTCAGGTTTGTGGACCTCCTTGCTTAGACAGGCTTTGTCAGGTCAATTGTCTTTAAGCCATTTTGTTACAGCTTCAGATGTATGCTTAGGGTCATTGTCCTGCTGGAAGACCCAGCTGCAACAAAGTTTTAACTTTCTGGCTGATGTCTTAAGGTTTTAAGTATTTCTAGATAATCCACCTTCCTCATGATGCCATTTATTTTCTGAAGTGCACCAGTCTCTTTTCCAGTAAAACACCCAGACAATGTGATGCTACCACCCCATATTTCACAGTGGGGATGATATTCTTCAGACTTATAGCCTCACACCTTTTCCTCCATTTAATGTGCTGATCATTGTGGCTAAACAGGTCAGTATTTGTTTCATCTGACCAGAAAACCCGTATCCAGTTATTTTGGCGTAGGGGTTTCTTCCTTTCCCTGACAGATTTTCAGGCCATGAAATCCACCATTCCTCTTAATGGTACAAGTGCATACTTGGGATTCAGTTGAACCTTACAGTCAAAGTTTTTATCCCTGGGAGTTAATTTGTGCAATGTCTGCATGATCCCAAGATTTTTATATTTGAATACAGCTGTTTGTTCAGATGCATGTAGTGCCTTCAGTTGTTTGGAAATTGGTCCTAAGGAGGAATCAAATTGCTGAGATCCACAATTTATTTCTGAGGTCTTGGATTTTCCAGAGGTATCAAATTGCCTCTAAAGGTAGGCCCTTTTACGGCCACAGCCGTAAAAATTGGTTGTGGGCCTTATCTGGTTGAATTTAGGCCCACCTTCCACCACGGCCCACTCCCCTTGAATGGCCCTTAAGCTGCAAACTCATGCCAGAGCTCAGCCTAATGCTGTTTCACACAAGACTGTGAAAAAAACTGTGCCAGAATTAAACCAGAAGGGCCTAAAGTAAGCCAGATCTCGCCCAGGTTTTTTGTTATCAGGGAGGTGCACTCCAAAGACATAATTATGACAATTGTCCAATTAGAACCTTCTAAAGTCATTACGTTAACTTCTGGAATCTTCCAGAATGTTTAATGAGACAGTCAACCTGGTCAATGTAAACTTGCGACCCACTGGAATTTTGATACTATGAATTAAAGCTGAAACAACTATATCTCTAATCAATTGTTTTACCATTACCTCTGATGTGAACAAAGTAGAAGCCCTGAATTACTTGCCAAAAGGAATGTGTGGTAAAGGTGTAGAAATCTGTGGAGCTGTGAAAAATGAGATTATCTTTTAGCCTAGCTGTATGTAAACTTTTGGCCTTAACTGTACATTGCGCATGAAGTGCAAGCAGGGACTCTGTCAGGACTAGCTATGACAGCATAACTAACAGGAAGAGCCAGAAGGTAACATAGGCATGAGAGCTTGGCAAAAAGCATGACTAAACAAATAGATTTTCAGCCTAGACTTAAAGATTGATCTTGAGATTGAGTGTCTGAGTCGCAAACACTAATTGGAAGGCTATTCCATAACTGGAGACTTTGTAACAAAAGACTCCGTGCTGTAGTTTTCATTGTTCTAAGTTCTAACAAGGCTCCTGTACCTTTTGATTGGACCAGGCTTATGAAAGACCAAAAGTTCACTCAGGTCATGCTGTGTAAGACCATTCAGTGCGTTATAGGTTGTTAGTAGTATTTTATAATCAATGCTGGGAGCCAATGCGGTGGATATGATAGGGGAGATGTGATCAAATCTTCTGATTCTAGTAAGGAATCTAGTTGCAGCATTTTAAAATGGTATTCTTTTAAACCTAGTGTCTGCAGGAGCCCCCGAAAATGAACCTCAACAATGTTAATCATATACAGTATGTAAGAACACTTGCAAAATTAAGCATGAAGGTGTCAGACTGTATGCTTTGTCGTACATAAACTACATAAAAAAGTAGTTTTTTATTTAAAAAAAACTACTATGAAGGTAAGAAAATATCTAATAATAGAAAGCAACCACCAGGCTAATGCCCAACGCTATGATTTTATTTTAAGACTAAAAAAAGCAAAAGTTAGACATTGCTGTCTCATTGTACTGCCGAAGTACTGGACTGGCAATACAAATTCTATTGTTTTGCTATATGCTTAAGATATTTGGGTTTGAGATCAAAAGATGAATATGAGATGATCAGATCAGAATTTCAGCTTTCACTTCTTGATATTTACATCTAAATGTGTTTAACAACTTAGAACACGGCACTTTTTGTTTGAACCCACCCATTTTTCATGTAATTAAAATTATTTAAACGTACACTATATTGCCAAAAGTTTTGGGACGTCTGCCTTTACATGCACATGAACTTTAATGACATCCCATTCTTAATC
>CM074989.1:15584318-15600101 GCA_037576825.1 Pangasius krempfi | reverse complement strand
TATATATATATATATATATATATATATATATATATATTGTTACAGAACAATGTTTGTATGGCAGTAAATAAAGCAGAATATTATGTAAGAGACCACTTTTCAGACAAAAATACATAATGAAGTCTGCTGGGTTTGCTGCAAAAATAAGAAGCAAGTGCAACAGTCAAAGTCTCCATCAGAACTGTGGCTGGTTTCAAAAAACACTTACAGCTCATTTCCTTATAAAACTGCACACACTGTACCTACTATTTTTTTAAAGCAACAGGCTGTCACAACAAACACTGACTGTTTCATTTATTACTCTTTACTGCTTATTATAGTATTTCTTTTTAAGTGTAGAAACATTTAATTTCATTATTCTTGAAGGCAGCATTGCTCTACAGCATTTCTTTACATGTACATAAGACTTTTGCACATGAGTTTTGCTCAGTGGGTAGAATTCATATTGTCTGTGTTTGTGTGTTTATGTTTGTGAACAAAACCCATGTGCAGGTCAATAGTTTCTGCTCCAGTAAAGGCTTTATTCGGGTTTCGCTCAGTGGGTAGAATTCATATTGTGGAGGGGCTGGACTCTATTCCACTCTGAAGTTGCCCTGGATGAGAGGCGCAGAGCAGTAATGGGAGTACTCATAGCCGCCCAGTTCGGCACTGGTATGTTACCCCTGAACAAGAGGGTCTCCTCTTTGGCTTCATGTCGGGGGGACAGACTCAAACTGTTGTTTGTGTATATGCAACAAACATCAGTTCAGAGTATTCAGGCTTCTTGGTGTCCTTGGGTGGGGTACTGGAAGATGCCCCCACAGGAGCCTCCATAGTCTTACTGGGGGAAATTAATGCTCACGTGGGTAAAGACAGTGAAACCTGGGGGGTTGTGATTGGGAGGAACACCCAGAGAAATTTATCCATAACATGTTATAATACCATGTTTCAACATAAGGGTGTTCATAAGTATACTTGGTATCAGAACACCCTAGGCCACAGTTCAATTATCGACTATGCGATTGTATCACCAGACTTGAGAACTTACGTTCTGGACATTTGGGTGAAGAGAGGAGCTGATCTGACCTCCATTGCTGAGGCAGCTGAACAGATCTGTGGCTGTAGGTTTGTCGGTGCCTGCTGTGGCAGGAGTCCTCAAATCCGTTGGTGGATACTGAGGGTAAAGGAAGCCATCAGGCTGAAGGAGGCCTTTTGAGCTTAGTTAGCTTGTGGGATTCCAGAAACAGCTGACAGATATCAGCGGGCCTAGGAGTGCCGCAATATGGGTGGCGGAAATAAAAACTCATGTATGGGAGGGGTTCATTGAGTCCATGGAAAATGATTTTCATTCAGCCTCGAAGAGATTCTGGCAAACCGTCAGGCAACTCAGGAGGGGGAAGTTGGGCTCCGCCAGGGCTGCCTTTTGTCACTGTTTCTGATCATGATTTCTATGGACAGAATTACTATGCACAGCCAAGGGGCAGAGGGGGCCCAGTTTGGTGACCTCAGGATTGCATCTTTGTTATTTGCAGATGATGTGGTCCTGTTGGCTTCATTGAGCAGTGACCTCCAGGGTGCTCTGGGACGGTTTGTAGCTGAGTGCGAAGGGTCAGCACCTCCAAATCTGAGGCAACAGTTCTCAGCAGGTTAGTCATGCATCACATAAAGTCCAGTCTCCCAAACACACTGGACCCATTCCAGTTTGCATACCATCCACGGACAATGCAATATCCTCCATTCTCCACCTAGCTCTTACTCACATGGAACAGAAAGACTCTTATGTTAGAATGCTGTTCATCAATTTCAGCTCAGCATTCAACATAATAATCCCTCAGCAGCTTAACAACAAACTAAATTTGCTGGGCCTCAACTTACCCCTCTGTAATTGGATCCTGGATTTTTTAACTGAAAGACCTCAGTCAGTCCATCTCAGCCACAACACCTCCAGCACTACCACACTGAGCACAGGTGTCCCACAAGGCTGTGTGCTCAGCCCACTGCTCTTCACGCTGCTGACTCACGACTGCACTGTTCAGCTCCAACCACATCAAGTTTTCTGATGACACAACTGTAGTAGGCCTCATCAGAAACAACGATGAAACACACTACAGAGAGGAAGTGGCACAGCTGGCTGAATGGTGCGGTGTCAACATGTCCCTCAATGTGAGTAAGACAAAGGAGGTTGTGATGGACTTCAGGAGAAACTCAGGAGAAGCACTAAATTCTTGGGACTGCACATTACCTCACCTGGATCTCACCTGGACCACCATCACGTCACTCAACAAAAAGGCCCAACAGTGACTCCATTTTCTCAGCCGGCTGAAAAGAGCAAGTCTCCACCCAGTGTGCTGACCAGCTGCATTACTGTCTGGTATGAAAATTGCAGTGCTGCTGACCGCAAGACCCTACAGCAGACAGTGAACACAGCTGCAAAGATCATCTGTGCCCCTCTCCCTTCCATCCTGGACATTTTCCTTGCACGATGCTCCAGCAAGGCAACCAGCATCGTGAAGAACCCTACCCATCCCTCCCACAATCTCTTCCAGCTCCTGCCATCAGGAAGAAGGTACGTATCAAAGCTTGCTCTGTCAGATTGCTCAACAGCTTTTTCCCCCCAGGCTGTGAGAGCCCTCAACTCCAATCTCCCTGTCCCCCTCTGAAACCTCATCCACAACCCTACCTCCTGAAACCATGAACGCCTCACCCCTCCCCAACTCATGAAAAACTGACAATCTGTTTAAGTGCAATTCTGTGTGTGCTACACACAGGTGAGTGGGCTATACAAACCACCTGCAGTAACACACTCTTTTCTCTGAATGTACACTGAACACTTTTTATAGACACCCCCTCACACAAAGACTCAATTTAACAATATATGTTTACTTGTGCATTGCACTACAAACCATATTGCACTATGCGCTGCTTCCCCAAAATATCTCTTTTGCACAATTTCATGTACAGAATATCTCTTTGCACAATTTCATTTATAGTATGTATATATGTATAGTCAACTTAATTGTTTTTCTTATACTTCTATTGTTGTATGTTCATACTTATGTTTAACTTGGATGTAGCACCGTGGTATTGCGAGACACAACATTTCGTTCCACTATATTTCCACACACGTAGCAGAATGACAATAAAGCTCGACTTGACTTGAATTGGATATCTGATTTTAGCATTTTTCATTTTGAATGTGTTACGTGAACCTGAATAATGAGTACATTGCTCATTTGCCAGCTGAATTTTTAGCATTCTGAGCATGCTAATTAAAATGTATAATCAGTGCATTGTTGCTGTTGGATATCTGAAAGTTAATCTTTAGCATTCGGGGTTTGTTACTTAAATTGTATAATCAGCGCATTGTTGGATATCTGAATTTTAAGCTACATAACTGTGTGTGTATGTGTGTTTAAGTGGTAGTGTGTGCAAGAGTGTATGAACCTGATTATTGATGAATCATAAAATTACTTCTTTAAGATTATACTAACAGCTGCGTCATACTCACAGCAGTGTTAAAGCATTAGAGAAAACAATTATTCTTTGACTTATTGTAATTATTTGTACTGTACATGGTGTTTTTTGGCTGGTTATGGAAAGACTATTATAATAAGCAATGTCAGTAACATCACAGAGATGGAATTAAAAAAGTACACTAGCAGACAAAGAACCTATTTTGGCTACAAAACACTCGTTTTTGTGGAGGAATATCAGACATCAATAAATACAAAATAGTGGTATAATCTGAGAGAATTGATAGCTGACTTAGAACAACAGGATTCTGAGAGAAGTGTGGACTTAAAGGAATCTAACTGACATCCTAGACACTTTACTGCAGCGTGAGGTTAGAGCTAAGGTCAGATTACCCATTTCTGCCTGGATATCAGCATCAAATATAGATTGTGGTGACATAGTAGACGAAGACAGTGACCCAACACAATACAGACATTCTAGCTTATATCAGACCCCTATCCCCTTCTCACTTACATGTGAGATCTGGATCACCAAAAGAATTGTTAGTTGTAAAAGTGTACTAGTGTCTACCCTCCAGACAGGCTATAGAGAACAATAGAAGAAATTTTAGAAGACATGTTCTGTAAACTAATTTGGCAAGACCAAAGATAAATAGACAGGCATGTTAGGCTTAGAAAACAATGAAAACCCTGTTGGAAAAAGTTTGTTATAGCCATGCTTCAAAAGAGAAATATATCATTAAGCAGATTAAAAAATTGACAGTCAAGACTAAAGGTGTTCCAAGTGTCCCCAAAATGGCACGTTTGACCCCTCATGCATTGCAGAAGTAGAGAAGTTTATAAAACAAAAACACCTCAAATCAGGGAATGCTGATGAGAAGTTAGGAGTTCTGGAAGGATAAAGCTAAAGAAAGGAGAGAGGCATCAGAAAAAAGCCAGGCTGAGGAAAAGGCAAAAGAGGTGGAGACTTTGAAGCCAGATGCACCAGCTATACTGACAGGAGTACCTCACATATCCCCACCTTGTTATAAGGGCATTTATCCACTGATAAAAGGAGAAGAGGGACTAGAACTGGAAGGAGATATTATGTTTAAAGGCATGGTAAGAACTGTCTGAGGCTGTCTACCCACCATCAACCTCTCCTCACCAGCAGGAGATTCAGGATGTCAGTTAGAATGTCTGTTTGCGTAGTGTCAGGGAAAGTGGTAGCGCCAGTGAAATTGTTGCCTTTCCTTTGCACAGTGGCTCATAGTGTGACCCACTCTACGAGGGGGCTAAATGAACAGATATATTGAACAACATTGGTTTTCACCTTATTTGCAACCCAAGACTGACAATTTCATTGCCAAAATACAATGTAAATAAGACATTTCAGCCCCAAACAGGAAATCCCTAGTCCCTTAGGCCAATTTGAACACATCTGTGTGGACTTTATTAACATAACAGAAAGGAAGGAAGGAAAAAGGTTCTGTCTAGTAGTGGTAAACAGATTCTCTAGATGGGTAGAGGCCTTTCCATCCAATCACAATGATGCACACACAGTTGTAAAATGTTTAGCAAGGGAAGTAATTCCTATATTTTGCATACCTACAACAATTAGCTTGGACAGTGGCAGCCATTTTGTAAACAGTGTAATTAGCTGCCTAACAAAACAACTGGACATCAAGCATAAGCTCTCCTGTGTGTACCACCCACAATCTGCAGGACTAGTAGAAAGAGCAAATGGATTGTCAGGACACTGGGTTGAATAGGGTAGCTGTGTTGCCCCTTGTCCTGATGAGCATGAGATGCTCAAGAAACTGTAGCACACATTTGACCCCACATAAAATGCCTACTGGATGCCTTCTATACATCAGTCCCTGTGTCACCAGTTGAAGGAGGCCAACCAACCTCACAAAGAACCTGTGAAGCCTGAGAACCTACCCAAGGCATCTGCTGGGTATACGTGAAGGTGCACAAGAGAAAGTGGGCTGAGCCAAGGGTCCAAGGCCCATACAAGGTAATCCTAGCAACAGCTACAACAGTTAAGGTAGACGGACTGAACCTGTGAATCCACCTCAACCACTAAAGGCCAGCCGAAGACCCTGGTAGACCTCTGAATGAGGCAATCGAACACCTAAAGACACAGAGAACAGAGGTCAGAGTGAAGTGCCAGTAACCTCTCCTCTGACCTCCAACGAGCATTTCTACATATTGTAACATCACAAGGGGCAGAAGATGATGGAAGAAAGGTATGTTGTGTTTATTAAGAGACTATTTGGCACCAAATGACAAATGTGGCATACTGTTGGGACATTTGGACAATTGCAAAAGGTATTTTTTGTGACAAGGGACAAGAACTTTACTATGAGCAGCACCCCACCCATATGCACCACAACAAACTGTGAAACAAAGTAAACTTTATATGAAGTGTAATTTGAATAAGTTCACATATTGACATCACTGAGGCATGCAATAATTACGTTTGTGATCTTCTGGGTGACAGTATTTTTTTTTAACTAACTAACATTTATAGATCTTAGAGTATAACATTTAATAACAATAATAAAAACTGTGGGTAATAATGGGAGTATCCATTGCACTGTATCTTTTAGCCCTTTGGACAGGCCTAGCCCTGAACCCACATGCACAGGTCCCAACCACAGCAGCTCTTTTGTTATTGGAACATGGACATCTCGAGAATAAATGGTGGAGGTTTATGAATTTCACTGCTAGCTTATGCTAGGGGGTAGCTTATGAGGACGGAAACTTTTCAGAAATGATTCCAGGGATAGAAACAAGTTACACCCTTACAGATAAATATTGGTTGTGCGGAACTCATATTATTTGTCGAATGGTTGGGTAAGTTGTTGCACTTTAGTATCTTTGCAGCAGCCTGTACTCATAATTCAGATTAAACCATCGAATACATTAAAGAAGAAGTGGGAATTAATCATTAGCCTCGAAAAAAATATTGGACGAATTTGGGAGAACATACACCAGGGATAAGTTGTTAGCAGGGCTCCTACCAAATTTATGAATTTGAGTTATTTGCAACTGAAACTATTAAGTTGCAAATGTGGCTTACTGCACTGCAGAAAAGGAAGGAAGTTTACAAGGAAGGAAGTTTACAAATGTCAACATCTTTTTAATAATTATTGAGTTTAATAATGCTGAGTAATTTAACACCAAAATTGTAAAGACAGGCCAAAAATCCCAGGACAGGTTCAGCAAAGTAAGTTTTGCATATTATGCACATTATCACAAATTTGACTGGCAAAGCTAAATGGTCCAACTTTTTTTTTATAGATTGAGCAAAAGTTAAAAAGCAATTTAATGGTACACTTTATTTCCAAGAAATATACTTGGTTTTGTATGCACAAACACAAATAGTGCCCCCAAGCAGTTGTAGTGGCATGACATGTCAGACATTTTCAATATTTCACTTAACACAGGCATATCCCTTAGACCCTTTTAACGACAGGTTTTGGTGGGTGTTTTTCCCGGTGCTGTACAGTCACATCCATAAGTATTTGGACAGTGACACAATTTTCATTATTTTGCCTCTGTACACCACCACAATGGATTTGAAATGAAGCAATCAAGATGTGATTGAAGTGTAGACTTTCAGCTTTAGGTTTAACAAAAATATTGCAGTAACCGTTTAGGAATTACCACCTTTTTTTTTTTTTTAAACAGAGTCCCTCCGTTTTCACAGGCTCAAAAGTAATTGAACAAACTAACAATTATAAATATTAGGATTATTTTTAATACTTGGATGCAAATCCTTTGCAGTTAATGATTGCCTGAAGTCTGGAACCCATGGCCATCACTAAATGCTGAGCTGCCTCTCGAGATGCTCTGCCAGGCCTTTACTGCAGCTGTCATCAGTTGCTACTTGTTTGTGGGTCTTTTTGCCTTCAGTTTTGTCTTCACGAAGTGAAAAGCATGCTCAACCCAAAACCATGGGTTGAGGTCATTGGACATTTAAAAACATTTAATTTCTTTGCCTTAGGAAGCCCTTGGGATGCTTTTGCCATATGTTTTGGGTCATTATCTATCTGTACTGAGAGGCATCACCCTACCAGTTTTGCAACATTTGACTGAATCTGAGCAGAAAATATAGCTCTATATACAGAATTCATCCTGCTACTTCTATCAGCAGTCACGATATACACCAGTGACCCAGTTCCATTTGCAGCCATACATGCCCATGCCATAACACTGCCTCCACCATGTTTGATAGACGATGTGGTATGATTTGGAACATGAGCCCTTTCCTTCTATATACTCCTCACTTCCCATCATTCTGGTACAAGTTAATCTTGTTCCAGAATTAGGTAGGCTTTTTTTAAGAGGTTTTTGAGGAAGTATAATCTAGCCTTTACGTTCTTGAGTGTTACCAGTGGTTTGCATCTTGAGTTAAACCATCTGTATTTACATTCATGAAGGCATCTCTTGATTGTAGACTTTGACAATGATACGTCTACCTCCTCAAGAGTTTTCTTGACTTGGGTAGATGTTGTGAAGTGGTTTTTCTTCAACAAGGAAAGAATTCTGCATTCATCCAGTTCAGTGGATGAATGCAGTGATCTTCCAGGCCTTTTGATTTTGCAGAGTTTGTCTGTGTATTCTATTTAAGAATGTACCAAATCGTTGATTTGGCCACTCCTAAAGTTTTTGCTATCTCTCTGATAGGAACAAAACAATCTGTTTTGGGGTTTTTTCAGCCTAATGATGGCCTCTTTCACTTTCGAGACCTCTATGGACCGCATATTGAGAGTTACCATGAACAGCTACCAAATACAAACTCAATGCTTGGAATCAACTTCAGACCTTTTATCTCCTTAATCTGTCATGGAATAATGAGGAAACAGGTCACACCTGGCCATGAAACTGCTTAACAGTCAATTATCCAATTAATTTTGAGCCTGTGAAAATGGACGGACTGTAATTGTAATGGCTGTAATTCCTAAATTGTTAATGCAATATTTTTGTTAAACCCCTTGAATTAAACTGAAAGTCTACACTTCAAGCACATCTTGATTGCTTCATTTAAAATCCATTGTGGTGGTGTACTGAAGCAAAATTACGAAAAATTTGTGCCACTGTCCACAAACAAACCAACATACAAACAGTAGAATTTTGCCTGAAGCATTGATGGTAAGTCTCTGTGGAGATGTCAAATTGCGGGAGATGGCTATGAGTCAATTCTGGTGTTGCCACTGGCTCAGGTGATCTCTGGCACCTTCACAGGGAAGCCCCGCCGCCTTCCTTTGCTGAGTCATCAGGAAGACTCACATCAGTGTCACCATGTCCCTCTCTCTGGAGCAGACATGACCAGCGTATGCTGAGGGGAGCAGGCTTTGGGGAGTTCCCTGGCCTCTTCTTCCTCCTCCTCATCCAGTGTGTTCCAAGCCACCTACCTCAACTTGATATTGCACAGCATTGCATATACAACTGCACAATATATACAGGTCTTGGACTGCCTTCTTCAAAAATGTTCACAATAATAAAACTTTTGATGGTACTATTCTTGCATATCTTACTCCTCATCATCCAACAAACCAACCAACCTACAAACAAACCAACCAATCAACCCCTGAATGTATGTTAGCACCCTGCTTATAAAGCCGAAACTGCCCACTCGGAATGAACCATTATAAGGGTAAGTATCAGGTAAGTATCAATACAACAACCTCCCACATAAAGGTACGTATACGTCATCATACACACAAACATATAACATGATCTTAATATGAACATATAGTAACCACCCACAAACACAGATAACAGTGGCATTAAAAAATGACCATTAAAATTTCATAACTATAGCTTAATGTTAACCCTGTCAAATGCCTACTAGAAACTGATTGGCTGATGGCAGCCATGTTTTCTTTTCTTAAATTAATTAGGTTTCTTTAAAAATCTACTTACACATTAGCATATAGATGCAGTATTCCGAATATCAGCTCGATGCAACTTACAGTCCCTGAGAAAATATTCTCACCTTAGCTCCACCCCATGTATGATCATGCCACAAACTTTGTACATGACCTCAGACTCTTGTCTTCTATATGCCTTTCAAGTTTCATGCGAATCTATGCAAGCACTCATAACTGATTAACCTGTTTTGGATAACTTTTATGTTATCACAGTCTTCATAATTTGACACCAATTTTCTTGTAGGCTAGGCTAAATTATGTAAAGTATGCAAAGGAAGGTTATGCAAATTATCTTAAATTGGAATGAGCGGGGATAAGGGTTCAAAAGGCAAATTTGTGTGCTTTCAGACACAGAATCATAAAGATGATGATTAAGGTATGCTTTAAGATATAAACATACCTTTCGAGTTTTGTGACAATAGCTCCATGTTAACATTCCTATTAAATTCCTACTGAATGCTGATTGGCCAATAGAGGCCATGTTTAAGTAATTGGGTCATCATCAAACATCTAGTTACAGATTAGGAGATTAAACCTTGGCTATGGCATGTATGACTATGCCCCCAAATTGTTTATGACATCAGAATCTTATCATATGTATGGCTTTCAAGTTTCAAGTCACACTGAGCCCCCTGACCTGCAGTCTATCTATAGCATCCGGTGCTGGACCAAGGCCAGGAAGATAAATGATAGCCTCAGCCATGAAGATAACCTCAGCCATCCTAACAATGAACTATTCTCTCTGTTGCAGTCAGGGAAATGCTTATGCTCCCTGAAGGCCAGCACAGAGAGAATGAGGATGAGCTTCTTCCAAAAGGCCATTCGGGCCTATTTATGCATACGCAAGGCTCCAGTTCCCAGATGTCGTCCACACTACCTTAAGACCCGACATAGTCCTGTTCTCCACAGAAGGAAAGAAGATCATCCTAGTGGAGCTTACAGTGCCGTGGGAAGAGGGGTGGGAGGAGGCATTTGAAAGAAAGTCTGAACGCTATAAAGATCTGGTGCAGGACTGCAGGGACAAAGGCTAGCAGACATGGTTGTACCCAGTCGAGGTGGGATGCAGGGGCTTCCCAGCCCAATCAGCCTGGAAGCTGATGACAGATGTTGGACTGAGGGGCATAGAGAGAAAGAAGGTAGTGCGAAGACTGGGGGAGGCAGCAGAGAGAGCCTCTTGTTCGGATTTGGAGCAGGAGGGAGGAGTTGAGCTGGCAGCCAGGAGGGAGTGAGTAGTGGCTGGCCACCACTGCTGACCCGCCAACAGGAGAGTGTTATGGTGTTATGTAAATTCTATTTTTATTTAAATTCAGTTTTCTGTCACCACAGTCATAAAAAGCATTTCACTGCACACCATACTATGTATGATTGTGTGTGACTAATAAAAATTTGATTGGATTGGATATTATGGCCTGAGAAACAGTTGGTTGGATCCTATCTGATCCCAATCCCACATAATTTTGAATAGCTTCACATACAAAAACAAAGATTTTTGAAAGAATGCCTAGATTATGATCCATATAAACCAGGGGTTCTACTCAAATTCTGTTCTGCTAGGAACAAATATGTCCATACACACACACACCAGGGTCCAAAAATCTGCCATTTTCTTAGTATACATTCTTTCCCCAAATGTATTAATTAGAAAAATAATATGAAAAAGTTTTCAATTTTGAATGGTAATGGTAATACTGGCTTAATGGCAATAAGTAGCAAATTTACACTGTAGGAATTATAGTATTCAAGATATGAGCCAAAATGTAGAAGGCTTTGCTATAGAGCCACCATTAGGCCAATCAGGCTCATGTCTCTTCCCTGAGCAGAGGGAGGGAGTATTAAGTACTGACCAAGTTTCATGTCTGTGGAACCTACAGTTTGGTCACAATCAGTATTAGTGAAGAAAAAGAAGAAGAAGAAGAAGAAGAAGAAGAAAAGGAACAAGAACAACAAGAAGAAAAAGAATCCTAACAGAAACAATAGGGTTCCAAGCACTACCAAATTGGTAGCAACCAAGTTGGCTGAACAAGTTTCATGTCTGCACAACATATTTTAAGGCAGAAAAATAAGAAGTCATCAAAGAAGAAGAAGAGGAAGAAGAAGAAAAAGAAATACAGCCGTGTGCAGCATCTGTGGGGACCAAGCACAATGTGCAGTTCACACCACAGGTAGCTAGTTCTCACCAAGTTGCAAAGCAACCACAGATGAACATAGAAAAAATTTTGTGATGGTAGCGTAATGCCAAAACTGTGACGTGTGTGTTGCAATGTGATTGTCTGAGGGCCCCCATGTTTTTGAAGTAACCTGGTCAACATGGTCTAAAACGTTTGTAGGGGCCAAATGTTTTGGCCAATCAAAAGACTTGTAGTATGATTTTGTCAGCAAACTCTGCACTTGCCAAATTTTATGCTGATCAGATAAATGGCCTAGGACTAGTTTGAAAAAGAAGGCTTTTTAGAAAATTAAAGATGGCAGAAACTATTTCAGCCAAAAGTAATTAAACCATAGGGCAAAAGATGCAGGAGGACACAGGGATTCTGCTGATATAAGTACAAGCTGTACTCTATTCCCTACAGTTCTGAAGATGAAGAACCAAAAGTAATGTAAACCAATTCATTTATTACAGCACTCCCCCTTCTTGTGGATATGGGTCATTTCATTTGCCTGAGCAGGGGGTGGGATATGGGATCTAACTCCCAAATTTGGTGGCAATATTTCCATGTTACTCATGTCCTATAGCTGTTTAAGTAAATTATGCTCTGCCTCATTAGAATTGATTTTCATGTGGTGGCCATATTGTTTATAAATCTCAACGTTTTTGATTAATGATGGTTACAATCCACTAAGTAGTTCAACAAGAGAATTATGTAGATAGTAGGTTTTGCATATTAAGCAAATTATTAAAAATTGGAGTAGACAGGACTAAATGCTCCAAAAAGCACATTTATAAATGGTAAGGAGAAAAAGCATGGGGGAAAAAGAGCTTTCACTGTACACCTTAAGTGCAAAAACATGAATAGCACCCTCCAGAGGCCACGTTGAGTAAGACTATCAAGTAGGGAATCTTTAGAGGGACCATACTTTTAAGTTTCATGACAATAGCTCAATGTTCATAATGTCAAATGCCCGTTGAAAGCTGATTGGCCAATGGCAGCCATGTTTTTTAAGTAACCGGGACATCATCAAAGAGATCCTTGTAGATTAGCATAGAGATGCCCTTTACCAAGTTTCAGCTCAATGGGACATACGACTCTTGAGAAACAAATCTGACCTTAGCTTCGCCCCTTATTCATGACCACCCAAACACTGTACATGACCTCACACATGAAATCTTGTCCTGTATACATGGTTCAATTTTCATGCAAATCTCACCCATTTATAAACTTTATAAACTTTATAAACTTGCAATATAAGAGAGGCATGTGAAATACTCATATCTGAACTAAACAAAAAATTGTTAGCAAAAAATGCTTAAATTTCAGGTATATAAAGATTTTATTTTTTTTTTTTAAGTCCCAGGAAACCCACCATAATGATACTTTTTAAAACATATTTGCAATGGTCAGCAGCTGTTCATGTATTTGCATCTGAGAAATCTCTTCTTTAAAATCACAAGTCATGGCTGCACAACAACTTGCAACAAAAGAAGAAAGTTTCTCAAGTCTCTGAGTTCCATGGAGCAATGGTATCAAATAGCTCTCGAACAGGTAAACTGCTGTAGAAACAATGGTGGCTTTATCCAATTTCACACTGTCAAAGACTGCTTTTGTACAGCTCACTGTCCTAAAGGTATCAAGAGCCAGCTTGCAACAATGGCTCTGGATTTTTTTTTACTAGACAAAGAAAATATTTGTGAACAAATATGTGAAATTTGTGAAAAAGCTTGTAACTCCAGTTGGAGCTACATGTAACTTGTCCTCCAAAGCTGATGATAGACTCATATTAACTTCTTTTTCAGTTAGCTACAAATTGTTTTTGTGAATTTGTGTGGCACTCACCTATGAATCTATAACCAAGGGTGGTGTCCCTTGGTGTGATGAGTTTTTCTGACATTGCCCACTATCTAAGGAAACATGGGCCCAAGTACTAAATTTGGAGCCTACCTCTCTCCAGTTCCTATTTGCACTCCACTGAGTAATTTTTGTATTTGAATTCAGTTTTTTTTTCCAGTTTCCACACCCTCCACTATTCAAAGAAGTAGCAGGCCTATGCTTTCACTTGCTATAATTTCCTGGTAGGTTTCTATTGGAATACTAGCTCCTTGTGGTCAATTGCTGGTCTCCCTATATACAGTCCCCTCTGAAAGTCCTGGAACGACAAGGCCAATTCTTTTGTTTCTGCTATATACTTTTTGTTTGAACCCCCCATTTTTCAAGTGATCAAAAATACTGGAACACGTGACTGACAGATGTGCCCTGTTAGATTGATTGTTTCAACAATTAATAGTTCTGAATATCTATTCTTGGTTTGAGCCCTGGGTTTCTCCTGTGAAGCCTGCATTTGTTGTTAAGAAGGATAAACCAACATGAAGGCCAGAGAACTGTCTATGGGAGAAAAGTAAGTCATTTCGAAGCTGATGCACAAGCATTAATCATAGCCAATATAACAATTTGGAATATTCCTGAAAAAGAAAAACTACTGGTGCAGTAATAACCAGAAAATGAACATGTCAGCCAAGGAAAACAACAGCAGTCGATGACAAAAATATAGTGACATCTTTAAAGAAAGACCCAAAAACAACAGTCAGTGAAATCAACAACCTCCTCAGGGCAGGGGTGAAGGTATCACAGTCCACCTTTCAAAGAAGACTCTGAAAGCAGAAATATAGAGGCCATACCACGAAATGCAAACCCCTCATCAGCAATAAGAGTCGGAAGGCTAGATTGGAATTCGCAAAGAAATACAGAGGTGAACCACACAAGTTCTGGAACCCTAGATTAACCTCTACCAAAGTGATGGAAAGGCCAAAATCTGGAGAAAGAAGGAACCTACTCATCTGTCAAGCATGGTGGAGGTAGTGTCATGGCTTGGGCTTGCATGGGCATGGGCTTGCATGCTTCTTTATTGATTATGTAACTCATGATGGTAGCAGCAGAATGAATTCAGAAGTTCTGTCTGCCAATTTACAGAGAAATGCATCCAACCATATTAGAAGGAACTTCATCAGTAAGACAATGACCCAAAATGCACTGCTAACAGAACAATTTTAGACTGACCAAGTCAATCACCAGACAAACCAATTGAACATGCATTTCACCTCCTGAAGAGGAGACTGAAGGGAGAAACCCCAAAAACACCTGAAAGAAGCTATACTGCAAACCTGGAACAGAATTACAAAAGAAGAATGCAACAGTGGTGATTTGGTGAACAGTGATTTTTTTTCAATCCAAACCCATTAGCGGTGAAGTGATTAGAATTTTGACCACTTAGGTTACTGACTAAAAATGAGAATCACTTTTTTAACTCAGCAAGGAAAAAATAAATAAATAAAAGAATAAATGAAAGTTACAAACTGCCAAGGCATGTTTGCCCTGAATAAGAATATCACATTCAGACTTCTCTTTCATGCAATTTCTCACAACAGGATATCACATCAATGGTGGCACGGTAGTACATTAGGTAGCATAGCGACCTCCCAGCCACAAGGGGTTCAAACCCAAGGTGAAGTGACTGTCTAAGTTTCACATTCTCCCTGCTTTAATCAAGTGTTTGAATGTGTGTTTGTATGATGCCCTGCAATAGAGGAGCATCCATCCAGGTTGTGTTCCCAGGATAGGTTATAGCTCCACTGTGATCCTGAGCAGTAACTGAACATGAATGAATGATACAAAATAAGCAGATACTGTCTCTGATTAGAAGAAAATATATATTTCTGCTCTTTCTCAATGAAGTGATTTATTCAGCAGCAGCGATACCTACCGTTATGATGATGCATGGATAGAATTGAGTGCAAAACTCATCATCCAAAAGTCTCTGGAAAGTTGCATCTTTTTCAATGACTAGAACAAATTTTGCAGATGACACAATATCTTGATACTATTAAGGAGAATAAACACCTTCAAAGGATACACATGATAGTAATAATTCTTTAAGGAAATGAAAAGGATACTCATAATCCCACTGACATTAGAAGACACAGGCACTGCCTATTGACAAACACACATTATTTCAATCATTATACAGTGATTAATAATTTTGTTAAACATACAGAAGTCTATACAAAAAGTGTTATAACAGCAAAAAACATAGATCTTTGACAAGTATACGTTCACGTCAACAACTGCACAGAGTTTTATCAGTAATCTCCCAGATTTATCAACCATGATTGGATCACCATCTGAACCCAAAGAACTTGACCAGGCAACTGAATGCTTAGAATCAACGTTCTGCAACTCGCTAGATAAGGTAGCTCC
>CM074989.1:15555069-15565802 GCA_037576825.1 Pangasius krempfi | reverse complement strand
GGTTCTTCAGGCCGTCCATATGGGGCCACCCCCAGCAGCAGCAAGCAAACTCAACCGATGAGAACTCCAACCAGAAGTAGGGCATCAGGATGGGTCAAGCAGCGAGGACAGGCACTCCAGAAGCTGTTGCAGCCCACCACTTCTCCAGCTGTGTTCACTGTCACACCACATATTGTGCTCACCAATATGGTCTCAACCGACAGTCCAGAGGCCTTCATTGACCTTTTCAAGCCTGCAGCTGCTGCAAAGGAATGGCCGGAGGATGAATGGGCTCTGCAACTCCTCTCCTTGCTATTGGGGGAAGCCCAGCTTGCCACCCAGCAACTGCAGTCAAGGACATGGCTGGAGTATCTGAGCGTCACAAAGGCGGTCCTACAGTGGGTCAGCCAAACTGAAACTTCTGGTCGCTGCAGCTCACCGAGGTCGGCAGCCTTTCACTTACACACAGCAGCTGAAGGAGTCCTGTTGCCAGTGGTTGATGGCGGAGGAACGGGACGCGGAACAGATCATCAAGCTGATGGTACTGGAGCAGTTCATCACTCAACTCTGTCCATGGATGAATTTGGCAAAGGATCACCTGGTGACAGTCCCCAGTCCAGGTGTCTCTCTTCTCTCTCTCTCCCTCCCCCCAGGGTCCAACAACTCATACCTGGTATTCCCCCAAGGGTTCCTCCCCACCCTCCTCCCGGCCCTCTAGCATCTCCCAATGCTCTATCTCTTTCTCCACAGGGAACTGTGGCAAAGCCAGGGCAGGATTATGGGTGCTGCGGGAAATCCAGACATTTCCATGATCAGTGCTCCCTCATGGCTGTGGAACCACTGACTTGCCGCAGCCCTCCCACAATCGAGAAGGACTGTGTCACAAGTCAGTGAATGTATAAGGGAATATACATCAGGCCTTGGTGGACTTGGGGTGTAGCCAGACCACCGTCCATCAAAGCCCAATTCAATGCGGGACACTAAACCTTCTCATGGCCTGCTTCTATTGGCCAGGCATTCATGACAATGTTCACAGGTGGTGTGCAACATGTTGCGAATGTCAGCTGGTGAACCTGCCAGCCACCCCAAAAGTGCCATTCACCCCCCCCCCCTTCCCTTGATCAAGGTCCCCTTCGTCCAGCCATTGCAGCCAGGCATTTAGTGGCCTATGCAATGTGATTCTCAGAAGCAGTGGCTCAGCACAACATCTCAGCATACATGTCATGCACCCTATATCGATTTGCACCAGTGTTTACCATCCAAAAATCGATGGGCCAGTCGAACTGTTTAACTAAACACTTAAAAATACGATTCATAAGTATGTATGTAAGTGGATCAAACCCCTTTTACTGTCAGTATGAGAGGTCATGAAAGCCTACCCATGCAAATGATTGTACAGACACATGCTCCAAAACGTCTTAGATGTCATTAGGGAAAATTGGGAGGAGGGACCTTCTAACAGCGAAAATGAAATACAGTACGTTCTGGACCTGAGAGTAAAACTCAACACTTTGAGTCAACTAACAAAGGAGAATTTGCTTCAGGCCCAAGAACAGCAGTCCAATTCACACTGGGAGATAAAACGCTCGTACTACTTCCCATATCAGGCCTAAATTACGTACAAAAAGGGAAGGCCCCTTTGAGGTCACAAGTCAATTTGGGGAAGTCGACTACAAGGTCAGGCAAGTCTCTCACACACACAAAAACACACACAATGTTGCCCCAGCTACAGCATTTCAGGATCTTTTTACATGGCTTAACATGAAAACAGCAAAAGGGCCATCACAAAATGCACTGGGTAGTGCAAAACATTAAATATCAGCCAAATCCAACAGCTGAATGCATCGCACCTAACATAAATTCATCAAATGAAACAAAACTGGTTGCAGAAATAGGCTGATAAAATTAGAGATGTTTATATTGTTGTGTTGTGTTAGCACTTTAGACATTTCAGTAACCCAATTTGAATTTTATTTCCTAGAACTCTTCTTACTAACTCTTACTACACACTGCATCCCAGCCTATCAAAATAATTTTATTATCAAATAAGTATTTTAACAGAAGAAATACTCATATTTTTATTTAAAAAATTTCACTCACATGCTACAGCAAAACAATTGAGATTTCAAGTGAAAAAAAGGAAACCAGGCCTACTAATTCCTATGATTAAAGATAATGTGTACAGTACACAGGCATAATTTTATTAAGCATATATATTACAGTTATGTAATAATGTTAAAATGACTGTTTTAGTGTTGCACTGTGATGTCCACTGTGCATGAGTCTGATCTCCACTATGATAGCGCATTCCAGCGTTAACAGAAACTGAAACAAATTTCACGTCATTATATCCTCTGATTACAGTGTGCAAGCAGTGGGGGAAAAAGTCACAGTGTGGCATCGGTTTCGGAGAACATAAACTCTTTGATAATGAACCTCAGTAATAATGAATCAGTAAAACCCTCTTTAACTAGTCATTAAACATATTCAGACAGAATTCTCTCACCAAACTTGATTGCAGCTGAAGGGCAGTCACTTCGCAGAGTTGATACAGTGCCACCCGTAGTCATAAGCAGACCAACAGATTTGTTAAATCTGAGAATTTACAAAAAAAATAAATCAATTAAATTTGATGTCATGCACAACAAGTACTACTGTCCCTGAACCAATCCATTAAATTACCTGATTTTCCGGTCACACAAACACGTCACCCAATTTTGGGTTGTGAACAATGCACTGCATCTAAAGCCATGACCCAATAACACACCATAGTGTTATTTTGAGGATTATTCACTTATTATTATGCATTACCACTGAAAGACAGGGAGTGATATTTGGCTAAATTAACACTTTAAATGGTGTAACTATAGAAGATTCTTATGGTTTGGCACCCAGCCTGTGGCTAAATGATCCTAAGCGGCGGTCTAGCCTGGAAAGGCCGGACATATATACATATATACATAGAAACTCTGAGCATTTATATAAGTCTCTTATTGCTTACAACATTGTTGTTTGTGGGCATGTTCAAGACAATATTTTTTTGATTACATCATAAAGTTGAACAAAGTTGGTTGCTAAACTTGTCCATTATAGGCAACTCCTTCGTAAGAATGTGATGTAGCTATCTAGTGTTAGATAACTAGTTTGTTGTAGATTTCAGACGAGCTTTGCTGGATTGTTAAAGCAATATAAATTAACCATCTCGGCAAACTAGCAAACTAAGCCTGTTAAATTCTTAGTTATTTCATTTATATGACCGTTAGATACCTAGATGAAATGGGCACTGCAAAAATTTAGCTCCTTGGACCAATTATCTCTCCTAATTGTCTCATAACAGTCAATAATTATTAAGACATTCTTTATTTGGATAGACTATCACTATCATTGTCTGTCTGTCAGATATAGAGGACCTCATTTTAGGCCTTAACAACTTGTCTTCTACCTTGTCAAAAGCCAAATTCACATGTGCATAATTTGTGTATAAGATTTCTGAACTCAAAGGAATGTCGCTCAGCCGCCACTTACCATTCTATCAATAAACTACCAAGATTACAGATACTGGACAAATAAAGCCCATATCTACTTTATCTGACCTTTTCATCTCAAACCTGGATGTTTCTTTAGACAAAACATTAATTGTTGGAGACTTTATATTCTTTTATTTTGATAACCCGGAAGATCCTCTAAGAACAGCTGTTGTGTCTATTCTAGATTCAGTAGGGGTTAATCAGAACTTAATTGGACCTACTTGTAATAGTGGTCACACTCCATCTAATACTAACTTTCTGATTAAATATAGAAAATATAGTCACATTTCCACAGTCCACAGAGAAGCTCTCTCAGATCATTACCTGATCTCACTTAAAATGTGTCTTAGTCATAATATGTGCAAGCTACCATACGAAACATACATTCACATTGGCTACTGCACACAGTTTTATCAATAATCTCCCAGTTATCAACTTTGATTGGATCACAGGAATCACATAACGCCTTCATGGACCCAGACGTACTTTAGAGCTCCACGCTTTTATTGCTTTCTCGACTTATTTTGACATCTGGGGAAGCTTTTCATTGGACGGCAGTTTGCTAAATGGCTTACAGTCGGAAACTGATTGATTATCCATCGCCATCATCCTTTCCATTAAAGAAAACTAAATCAGGATCCACAGCCTCGAGCAACAGGTGATAGAACTACAGGGCCGCAGCAGACCCAGCAATCTCCTGCTGCTAGGGTTACCTGAAGGGTTACTATCTTTGCCAGATATCTCTCACAGGGTATCAGAAGGAGACCCCCATCACCCACATCCATATGAGGAAGGACTCCTCATTGGACCACAGGTTGACCCTAACCACCAAACTGATTCCTAAGGTTTAGGCCAGCACTGCCATAAAAATTCCTTAGGACTTCTGGATGCAGCAGCAGTTGCTGAAACAAAAAAAGGCCACAAAGACCCATTCAAATTCATTCATACATATGTTTGGAATCCTTAAAATTGACATAAACTGTGACACATCTACTTCACATTCATGTAAAGAGCAGTTTATGTTACTGGAAAATGATTGTTGACAACAGTTCATATGACCTATTAATACATAAACGAATGCATGGGTGACAGTTCAACCATTTCTTATCATGTCTGAACTCTGTTCAGGAAAAGCCTATAATATTTTGAAAGAAGTTTGGAAAAGAAATAATGCATGGACAAACTTTAAAGACACTTCTCCCATTGTGTACTTTACACCATGCAAATGGGTTCCACACTAGGGTGGGCTACACTGTGGCCACGTGTGGCATCAATAGCCAATCATGTTGCTCCTTATCAGAAAGGGATAAAAGTACCTAACTGATCGGCATCTCGTTGTTCTGAGTTTCCAGGAAAGAGACATTAACAGAAACACCACATTCTGAGTCTTTGGCCCGTGAAATAGAAGACATTAACAGAAACAACCATCCTGAATCTCTGACCTGACAAAGAGAGAGGTAATGGTATGATTAAGGTTAAGCTTTTGCAAGCAAAACCTTCCCTTCAAGGTACCTTCAGATGCATGTTCCAGACTGTAAAGATCCCCACATTGGCAGATATTGTCTGACCCACACGGCTCCACAGTCACTGTGTCATTGCCACGCTGTGCTGGAGAATGCTGAACTCCTGTCACACCAGGTATGTCCTTTGAGTCCTTGGACCATGCAGTTGCGTCAGAAGAAGTCATCACAGGGACCTTTGCAGACTAAATCGCTACAGTTCTGTGGGTGAGGGGTGGGTTGAAGGTAGACTTATGATAAAGTACTTGCAGGAGTGTTACTTTGACTCATTGATTCAAGCTATTTATTTGTCTGATACCTATGACTGAAGTGAATATACTAAGTTGTAATATAAATGGATTAAACGGCCCCCATAAACATTACAAAGAAGAAAGATAGACATCGCTCTAATTAAGGAATCTCATTTATGAAAAGCAGATGTCCACAGATGCGGTAGTCTTTTAATCTGCCACCAATAATGAAACTAAAGCTGTATTAATAATAGTAAGAAGGAATCTGAATATCTCTATAGAGTGGATATAAAAATTTTAACCTCTGTTAAAATGACAGGTTTTTGTAATGTAAAAAAAATTAAACCAAGATAAATCATGTCAGAACTTTTTCCACCTTCAATGTGAAATTACAGTGTATAAAAAAATAAATGAAAACAAGAAGAAACATTTAGGGAAAAATAGGAAGAATAAAAAAAATTACAACAGCCTGGTTGCATAAGTGTGCACACCCTGTTAAAATTGGGGATGTGGCTGTGTTCAGAATGAACCAATCACATTAAATCTTATGTTCAAAAGTAATTATCATACACCTGTCATCAATTAAATTATTCTGATTAACCCCAAATAAAGACCAGCTGTTTCTGTAGGATTTTCTTCACATCTTGGTTTCATTTCACTTCTGAAGCCATGGTCTGTAAAGAGCTTACAAAGCCTATACAGGGTCTCACTCTCAAAATGTATCAATCAGGAGAGAGGTACAAAAAATTTCCAAAACTTTAGATGTACCATGGAACACAGTAAAGGCCATCATCAACAAGTGAAGAAAATGGAGCACCAAGAATAGGATGTCCCTCCAAAATTTATAAAAGGACTAAAACTTAACAGGGAGGCTGCCAAGAGACCTACGGCAACATTAAAGGAGCTGCAGGAATATCTGACAGGTACTGCATGTGACAACAATCACTCATATTCTTCACATGTCTGGGCTATGGGGTAGCATAGCCCTTTCACACAAAAAACATCCAAGCTCAACTAAACCAAACTGTGGCCAAAAAAAAAAAAAAAAAGCACATCACCAAAAGAACACCATACCCACTGTAAAGCATGGTCGTGGCATCATGCTTTATGGTCGCTTTTCTTCGGCCAGAACAGGGGATTTTATCAAGGTGGAGGTAATAATGAATAGCTACAAATACTAGTCGATTTTAGTGCAAAACCTTCAGGTGTCTGCTAGAAAACTGAAGATGAAAAGGAAATGTTTCTGATTGGTTTTCACTTAATTTTTAATGTTGTAATTTCACATTAAGGGTGGAAAAAGTTCTGGCATGATTTATCTTGGTTTCTTTTTCTATCACAAAAACCTGCCATTTTAACAGGGGTGTATAGATTTTATATTCACTGTATTAGACAAACATTGTGATTCAGATGGCAGAATAACGTATATAAAGATTGGGAATAGGAATATAGCCTTTCTTCCAATCTACAGACCATTTAGTTCAGATCCAACTATTCTTTTTCTATACGTTATCAGTTTATCTTATTTAACAGATTCTGAGGTAGTTATGGGAGCAGATATAAATGCTGTAATGTCCCACAATCTAGATAGGTCAGGAGATAAGGTTTCACACTCCCAGGCTATTTCCACTAATAAACTCAGACAATGCACGGTCTCATTTTTCATTAGCAGATAATTGGCGCTTATTCAACCTTCCCCCAAAAAAAAAAGATATCCATTTTTCTCAGCTAGACATAAATCATTTTCACGGATCGACTACATTTTTACCTTTACCCAAACTTCAGTGATACTTGAAGCCGACATCTGCCCCTTATCTCTTTCAGACCAAAGTAGCAATCTCTTGAAAATTTCACTTGTCCTGCAACCCCCATGTGCCCCTAGATGGCGGCTTAACCCTAATATACTGCAAGATAAAGTCTTTTGTGCTCAGTTCAGAACTAAATTCTGTGAATTTACTGACATTAATCAGGGTTCAGTAGATGACCCAGGAATACTCTGGGTGGTGGCAAAAGGGCTTTATAAGAAATAATTCAATCTCATATACTACTTTTTAACAAAAAGCTCATTGCAGGAAAATCTCTGACCTGGAAACCTTTTGCTCCTTTTATTCAGAACTATACAACTCCAATTCTAAATTCTGAGTCTTTAGCCAAACCTATAACACTTGATGAACTAGAATCCACGGTCAATTCTATTAGCTTGTGTATAGCTTAGATGGCATACCAGTTGTGTTCTATTCGGCCTTCTGGGCTGAGCTGGGTCCACCTATGTTAGATATGATAAACTATTCAATTGATCAATGATCCTTTCAGCAAGGCATCAATACAGCTATTTTATTTCTTCTCTTAAAAAGAGACAAGGACCCTACATCATGTTCTAGTTACCATCCACTCTGCCTAATAGGTACAGATTTTAAGACAGAGTTTTACCCCATCTTTTAGAAGGCTTTATGACTAAACTTTTTCATCATGACCAAACAGGTTTTATTAAGTCCTGCTCCACCTCAGAGAATCTCCGAATACTGCTTCATATAATTCACTCAGCAGACATGTGCAATATTCTCCCTAGATGCGATGAAATCATTCGACCATCTGGAGTGGAACTATCTGTTAGCAGTGCTGGACCACCTAGGTCTCAGTTCTGGTTTTATAAATATGATTTATAAATTCTTATATGCCAATCCCACAACCGCCATTCTCACAGGTCAGATATGTTCATGACCTTTCTCTATTGTAAAAGGCACTCATCAAGATTGCCCTCTTTCACCATTACTGTTCGCTTTGTCCTTAGAGCCACTTACTCAAGCTGTAAGTCAGTCAGACCTTATACTTCCCATATCTGTTAGAAATACCTTCTATATGTCGCAGACAATATAATGCTGCTTCTATACAAACCAGTTCAGTCAGTTCCCCATGTTTTAAATTTATTTGATCAATTTGGTTATCTATCTGGGTACAAAATTAACTGGACCAAGTCATATCTGCTCCCTCTCAATTTTGGTGCTGCCTGTTCCATCCTGATGCCCTACATCTGGTTGGAGTTCTCATCACCTTAAAATCACTTGCTGCTGCTGAGGATGGCCCAACATGGACACCCTAAAGATTAATGAGATTACTGTGGATTGTACCACATTGAAACCATAAAGATGGCTGTAGATGTTCTTCCTTGCATAGCCTTATGATTGCAATTGCGACGAACGGTTTTGCAGTCAAGTCTTTTTAATTAAACAGTTGATAACTATAACAAAATAGACTTCAATTTAAAGCAATAATGAATGAATGATGTTCATATTCATAAGTTGCTCATAAGCTCTCTATACAGTATACAGTTATAGAAGGGACATTATTTACAATTGCACTATCCGGTGTCACCCAGATGAGGATGGGTTCCCCTCTGAGTCTGGTTCAGTTTGGAATTATTTGGAGCTACTAATGATTCCCTCTATCTTGACAAATGCCCCAGTCACAGCTGAAGAGAAGAAGCCCATAGCATGATGCTGCCATCACCGTGCTTCACTGTGGATATGGTGTACTTTGGGTGATGATCTGTCTTGTTTTTGTGCCAAACATCTTTTAGAATTATGCCCAAAAAGTTCTACCTTGGTTTCATCAGCCCATAATACATGCCTTGCTTTGCAGTGATTTATGTGGGCTTGGATTTTTTTTTTTTTTTTTTATTCGTGAGAAAGGGCTTTCGTATAGCCCCCGACCCCATAGACCAGACATGTGAAGAATATGAGATGCTGTCACAATATAGAATATGAGATGCTGTCACAATATTATCACATGCTGGGGAATGACCAGTACTTGCCAAATATTCCTGAAGCTCCTTTAATGTTGCTGTAAGTCTCTTATTAGCCTCCCTGATAAGTGTTCATCTTGCCATTTCATCAGGGCTGGAGGAACGTGCTGTTCTTGTTAGTGTTATTTAGGTGGCCAAAACCGAAGGTCCGTAGGGACCCTATAGTGATTGTATGTTATCTTCCTACCAGGAGGACAAGCAATCAGTGCTTAGAACCCTATTGTTTTCCTTAGGATGTTTTTTCTTCTTCTTATTATTATTATTTTGTCTGCTATAACTGATAGAGTAAACCAAAGTGTACGTCCTACAGACATGAATCTTGGTCAGTACATAGTATTCCCTCCCTCAGGCAAGAGAGATGAGCCTGATTGACTTAATGGTGATGCTGTGCATTTTACATTTTTGCTCATATCTCGAATAACAATAAGTCCTATACTGAAAATTATTTTTGCTACTTATTCCTTGGGTTCTCCAAAAAAAAAGAACCATTTAGCTCTGCCCACTTACATTTTAGCTAATTTGCATTATATGCAAGATCTCTTTTTGAGAACTTGTCCTAGGATTTTTGTCCTATTTTCACAATTTTGGCATCAAACAACTCAGCAGAGTGTGAATCTCAATAATTATCAAAAACATGTTGGCATTTGTAAACAATATGGCCACCACATGTCAATCAATTCGAATGAGGTGGAGCCCAGTGTACTTAAACAACTATAAGACAGGGTTGTCATTGACAAGTTTGGTCATTATTTCAGCCAAATGAAATGACCCATACCCACCAGAAGGGGGCACTATAATAAATGGATTTATCTTTTGGTTACTGTCTTCAAAACTGTAAGAAATAAAATTTGTTATATCAGCACAATTCCTGGGTCCTCTAGCATCTTTTGGCCATATGGTTTAATTACTTTTGGCTGATATACTTTCTGCTATTTTTAATTTACTGAAAAACCTTTTTCAAACTAGTCCTAGGTGGTTCATCTCAGATCAGCATATGAAATCTAGCAAGTAGAGATTCTAACGACAAAAACATGATAAAACAATTTTGACTGGCCAAACCGTTCGGTCGTTACAGGTCACTGAAACTTTAAGCCACTGCATGTATGTACTTAAAGAGTTTACAGTACTTAAAGAGCCCAGACATACAGTCAAGTCCATAAGTATTTGGACAGTGACACAGTTTTCATAATTTTGCCTCTGTACACCACCACAATGGATTTGAAATGAAGCAATCAATATGTGATTGGAGTGTAGACTTTCAGCTTTAATTCAAGGGGTTTAACAAAAATATTACAGCCATTACAGTCCCTCTAGGGTTTTGCAGTCTCAAAAGTAATTAGACAAACTAATATAGTTATAAATATTAGGATTATTTTTAATACTTGGATGCAGATCCTTTGCAGTCGATGACTGCCTGAAGTCTGGAACCCAGACTTCAGGCAGTCATTGACTGCACTTTCCTCCCTCAAGATGCCAGGCCTTTAATGCAGCCACCTTCAGTTGCTGCTTGTTTTTCTATTTTCACAAAAAACATTTAATTCCTTAAATATTCCTTTGGAACATTTCCAAAGGGTTCCAGACTTCAGGCTTTTGAACTCTTGCTGGGCCATTCCAAAACCTTGATTTGGAGGTGTGTTTCAGGTCATTGTCATGCTGAAAGGTGGAAATCCTCTTCATC
>CM074989.1:15529628-15547255 GCA_037576825.1 Pangasius krempfi | reverse complement strand
ATATATATATATATATATATATATATATATATATATATATATATATATATATATATATATATATATATACATATACAAACACACACATACATGTATCCTATCTAGCCATATCCTAGCCAAATATCGAGGATGTCGAGATGATTATCATCTGATTTACATAATCTGATTTATACAATTCTAAAAACAATGATCTCATTAGGTGGAGTTTTCTGATTCATTTTTGCTTTTCATCACGTTCCTGAACTCTCGCCACAATTATGTCATTGTTCCTCTGTCTTAGTTTTAACCGTGGCGCGAGCTCCAGCATTTTTTTTTTTTTTTTTTTTTTAAAGTTAACATTCATCACAGCCTTAACAATGCACTTCAGTACTCTGGTAGAGAAAAAACACTTTCCCATGAGAAATGACAGAGCAAGCCTGGACTGAAAAATATACAATTTATGAATGACAACTGTGTGCCTGTTGATTTCCCTCAAGCACGGTCCATCTGCAAGGTAACATCAGTTTATCTTAGGTTTCTTAGGTTTCTTGATTCACATACAGAAATATTCTTGTAAAATTATAAGTGCATAAAGTCACTCTCTTCGTGAGTAAAATGTACTAAATGTACTAAATTTCTTATCATTTCTGATTATCTTAACTCTTGATTGGACCTGATGGATTATATGATAATCATACTTAAATCATACTCTGATCAGGAAAATTCTTCTATAGTACAAACAATGTATAATATAAAAATTTGTTAGGTGTTTCGGAAACTGGTGGATTACTTTATATAGTTCTAGAGTATATACTGTTAGCTAAGTTAGCATTCACTTACAGCTAACACACACTGAAACAAAGATTTGTATCTTTGTATTTTAAAGTAGACTTTCTTTAAATGATGTATTAACAATCGTAATGAAACTATAGGGATCTTAACCAAAATGCTATTTAAAGAGCCCAGAAGAGGCCAGAGCCCTTATCAATCACTGGAATTTTATGCAAAGACTAGAGTTAGTTAATTTAGAATGCAGTTGTATTCAATGCATTTTAAAACAGCTTATTTAAGAAAAAAGTAATGCATTCAATCGACCTGATGCAAATGTGTGCATAATGTCCATAAAAATAAAAAAAAAAACATCACTGAAATTTCTGCCAACATTAAATTGAAAAGCAAACTTATGTTAATGTAATTTATATTTTAGTCATGTATTAAATGCATTACTTTTTCAGTGTGTAAATAAATAAATAAATGGTTGAATAAATAAACTAATACTATTCAAATAATAGATGTTCTTTGTCAGTTAAAATGTACTGGTCATTGGAATTTACCCTAGTGGTTGATTCCATATCAATTCAGATAGGGTTGCTGCTAATTTTCTAATTAAAAAACATGTTATCTTGGAAGCCATTATTCCCAGCCACTTGACATTTGGCAGAGACATAAAGACAAATTTATTTTCTATCTGTCTAAATGCTCAGAAATCACCACAGAAGGCCATTTTTTCTTATGGGTTAATTTCCTGGCTTATAGACTCTCCTGGCTTTAATAGACATAGATGATAAAAATCAATTTTGTAAAATAAAAGTTTTGTGCTTAAATGACTATATTTCATTGGCATTGTGTCAAAATTTGATATCTGAACAACCAAAAGAATTAAAGATATTGACAAAATGGTTTAGAACTTTGCACTATTTTGACAGATGGTGATTTTGACACACTAGTACAATCATGAAAAATTGTGTGAAATATGTTTAAAATATGGTCACTGTATGTTCCAAGTTGCAGTGTCCTTACATGTTGTTTTCATATTCAAACTTAATGTTTTTGTTTAGAGCAAAATAATCTTTCCATCAGATGCAGAGGGTGGAAGGATAAGGCTGGAGACAGGATCTCCCTGTAGATTAATCTTATTTGAAGAATTTCTTAGATTAGTTTAATTCATCTAATTTAATAATATAATCTAATCCAAGAGGATACCCAACATAAATAGGCCAAAACAGACCATAATATTGTTTATCCACTTCCACAATGTTCCAAACATACCTTCAAACCATGTCTGGTCACTGTCTCAAGTTGTGTTCTAATATAAGCCAAGTCATTTTATAGACCACTCAAGTTATCAATTGGATCAAGAACATCAGTACAGCACTCAGTACCCAGGACTGAATAGGTCCCACCTATTGTGGTGCCACAATAGTCTAGTGCCACACAATTTTGAAAGGTCATTAGTGTGTTTCTCAATCTCCCAAGATAGTGTTCTAATTAGATCAGATTAGAACACTATCAACACAACATAATTAGGAATGATTGCACCAAAAATTCCTGGACCACCATGTTTGAGTACAATAAAATGTTGTATACATCCATGTGGATGCTCACTGTCACTAGTAAAATCTCTAATAATACACACTGGTGATGATATTCACGCAATATACATTTTAACTATAGTTATGTTTTTCTGTATTATGTCATGAACACGGCTAGGGAATGTTATATTAACATGTATCTCAATGCAGTTCTCTCTACAAGTCAGAATCAATGTATTCACTACATGTGTCATGGTAACTTTACATGCTAAAAAAGATTCTACTGATTTTCCATGTACTTGAGTCTCTGGTTCACATGTGTTTGTATTAAGTACTAGCTGTTGTATAGTCCCTGTGATTAGGACATACATGTTGATGTGTTTGTGATGGTGAGTCAGGTGGATTGACAGAGCTGTCTTTAGATTGATACATGGTCGGAAACAGATATACCAGTGTGCCTTGGGGAGTTCACTATATACAGTCTGATCACAAAACCACCATGTGCCAGTTGGGGCTTTTAGACGGCACCATTGATTGATACCCTTTGAACAGCACATTGTGCACTTTATTCTTGGAATCTAATGCAGTAATACCTTTCCAAAAGAACATAACATAAAACAAGGACCAAAACTCAGTCTCTTATACAGGAAGATATGTGTGCGCAAGAGTGTGTGCGTGTGTGTGTGTGAGAGAGAGAGAGAGAGAGAGAGAGAGAGAGAGAGAACCGTTCTTGCAATAATGTTCTCTGGGTTTGATGATTGTAATTCCCAGAATAGGATGCAGGTGGTCTTCTGCTGTGAACACAACAAGATGATAAGGGTCAGCTCTTCACCCTCTCCTGTCCACCAGCTGCTTCTTCAAGACCTGTAACACAAAAATAATGTCCAATCAGTAAAGATGTCAACTGCATATATCAGTGTTCGTTCACCTACATCTTGATTGTCCATTATTTGCTACATGGCTGTGAGCTGTTCAAGTAGGGCTAAATCTGGTCATGAATGTTTCAACAGAGTCATTCTTCACTGTTAGGGCAATCCCCACTCCACTAAAAGGAGTGGTTCTTTTTACTGGCTCTCATGACCTGCATTCTCCTTATGAAACTCATAGTGAGTGGCATTTATTCACCTTTTACTTCTGTGATCAAAGTGATCAAAAGCACAGTGAAAGGACCATCCTACTGAGGCTTTAAACCTTTCTTGGGAAAACATTTGATCATGATCTGTTGACCTGGTATTAGCAAATGTCCTCCGTCTGGCTGCCCTCCCCATGCCTCGTTAACTTTGTTACTAGCCTCAGAAACAGCTTTAATGAGACCTTCGCAATACTATAGCAAACTATCAGACAGTAGACGAACATCTGCTTTCCTAAGGTCGACGGTACCGGGCAAACTCATGGGTCGACCTGTGACAATTTCAAATGTGCTGAGGTTTAGGGTCCCATTAGGGCTGCCACACATGCTACAAAGAATCATGGGTACAGCTATTGGTCATGCAATACCTTCACTGTGAGCTTTAAACAGCCTTTTTTGATGATGTCATTGACCCTTTCTACCTGTCCCGAAGACTGAGGATGATAAGCCCAATGCAAGTTCCATTCTATACCTAACAACCTGCACACTTCCTGATTTGCCTGTCCTGTAAAATATTTCAGCTGTGACGTATTTCCTGTGACATAGTTCCTGCTATTCATTTATTGTATTTTTCACTTTCCTTTCCTTTCACTTTCCCCTTCTGCCACATTTTTTTTTCTTGAAGAACGCATTTGGTTTTTTTCCTAAAGACAGTGAGTGGAGGCCAGTCACATCGGATCTGTCTAATATAACCTCAACAAATCTTTGAACACTCAACATGGCAAATATTTAGCTTGTTCAGTGTGTTGAGTGCAGGATGTTTAGTCATTCTTCTATTCTTCTTTAGTGTTGCAGGATTAGAGGTGCGCATCCAGACTCTAGAGAATGTTGGTTAGAGTGAGAGCAGCATAGTTTCTGTAGGGGAAAGTCTGGATGCCTTAGGCAGAGTTAGCAGTCCCCCAATTCCAGCAATAGATCCCTCACAGTGGGGCGAATGGGTGACAGTTGGCAGCATAATTGCAAAGCTTAAGCTAACACTGAGGCTTGCCCATGGGAGCACCACTCCTCTCCACTTCACATGTCTAACAGGTTTGCTCCCACCAATGAAGCACCTGCTGAGAAAACTGAAAGAGCTCTGGATATAGGAGACTATCATAAGGCACGTAAAATTAGCTAGGCCATTAGGTGTATACCAGGAGCCAGGGCGCCGGACATAGCAGGTAATCTTAGGGTCTTAGGCAATCATAGGTTTTCAAAGATAGTTATTCATGTAGAAGCTAAATGATATGAGCCTTTGTCAGTCAGAGGTTACTAAGAGTAACATTGTAGAGGTGGTTAAATTAGCGAAGGCAATGTCCGATGCAGTGGTATGCGCTGGTCCCATCCCAATGAGACGTGGCGATGTAACGTACAGTGGGTTATGGTTGCTGAACTGCTGGATGTCTTATAAACTAAGACAGAAATGGAGATCGTTTGCATATGACATATTGGTACAAACAAAGCGGAGGCCTAAGTTTCAAGACTTGGTGACGTTCGTTGAGAAGCAGGTCAGAATTCTTCAAGACCCTGTTTTTGGGGACATTCATAATGCTGCTATAATAAACAAATATATAAATGTAAAAAAAGAGCAGATCAGAGCAGATGCAGTCCAAATCTGGTAGTAAAAATATCTTTGTTACTGCAATTTCATTGGTCATTGCGAACACAAAAATCAATGCTAAACCTAACAACAAAGGCAATCAAAAGAATGGCAACTCTGTCAATATTCAGGCAGCCTTTGTAAAGCCCTGCTTCTTCTGCACAAGGATTCATGTAATGGAGACCTGTTATCTAATGCCTAGAAGAGAAAGTTGAATTTCTTAAAATCAATGGATTCTGCTTTGCTTGTCTTACAAAAGGGCACATGAGTAAAACATGCAAGAAACATCTTACCTGTTATTTCTGCAAAAGGAAACAACCTACAATTCTGCACATTGAAGACAATGCATCTAAAAGGAGTATGGAACAGCATACGGTCATACAGCATTCAAAAAAGCATAAAAGCAACCCTGTTGCCAACATTGTTGCAATGTTATCCATGGATCGGATAGGGGCCAGCACCTTAGACTGCAAACTGGCAATTGTACCTGTTAAAATAAAGGCAGCTGAGGGTAGTCGTCTAATAGGTATATATGCTTTTCTATATCCACAAGGCTCTGCAACATTTTGTTCGAAGAAATTAATGAAAAGACTTCATGTATGTGGAAGGAAAACTGGCATCCTACTGAAAACTATGGGTCATGAGAAACCTGGTCTGGAGGTGAGCAGTTTTGTGCTGACCTCAGGTTAGCCACCTAAGATGTTTTGAGAAAGGGCTTTTGGGGTATGTAGGTAGGTGAGAACTAAACCTTGAAGGGCCAACACCTGTGTATGTACAAGATGCTTCAATAAAACTATTCCTCAACTATTTCTCCAATTTTGCCTGCTTGCATCTTTATTAAGAAGATACTTCACAATCCATCAGAACACCATTTTGGGTGTATTTCTCAGATTCCAATAAGAAACTGTAGCAGTAATCAATGGAATGTTCAGTCAGAGTTCCAAAAAAGGATTGACTTCCTGAGATTTCTTTGGTGGTCTGATGGTAACATAAGTTGTCGTTAACAGACTATAGGATGACTGTATACCTTTCTGGGGCAGCCAACTTTGCTCACAGAAGGACAGCTAATGATAACAAAGGAAAAGCTGATGCAGAAGTCCTCAACACTATTCTGCACAATTTTTATGTGGATGATTGCCTTAAATCTGTTCAGAGTGAAACACTAGCAATAGACTTGGTACACAGCCTCCAACCAGTACTGTATGTGCCATGGTTGGGTTCAAACTAAAAAATGGATCAGCAGTAGTCGTTCTCAGTCGCAGAAGAAGACAGAGCCAAAGACATTAAAAACTTGGACCTGGATAAAGATAAATTGCCCATGGACCAAGCACTTGGCATACAATGGGATGTGAAAACTGATGCCTTTAGAATCAGTCCAAAGCAACAACTGGTCAGCAGGAGAAGCATTCTGTCAAATGTTAACTCAATATACAACCCTTTTGTTTTTCAAGCACTGTTGATTCTTCCAGCCAAAAGGATAGTTCAGAAACTGTGCAGATTGAGCTTTGAGTGGGACGAAGATATCCCTCCAGGTTTTGTCGAGTGTGCGTCATATGAGAGCTTTCACAAAAGTCCCAGTGGAGATATATACAGACTGATCTTAACCCTGCAGATGATGCATCATGAGGAGTGAAAGCTCAATCTTTTCTCAGTAGAGAACAATGGTTTAATGGTCCAGAGTTTCTGAGACAGCCAGAAACAAACTGGCCTGACTTTCTTCATGAGTCACTTACCTTGCTCTAGAGCTCAAGAAGACAGTTGCCATATTTACCTAAACTATTATGCAGGATGAGCATACTCCCACCCTATTCATCAAAACATTCTCATCCTGGAACCACTTGAGAAAGATGGGTGCCTGGATTTTGAAGTTCATTCTTAGACTCCTGAGTAAAAAAAGAAAAGAAGCTCTGTCATCAATCTTTCTACAAGAGTCTAAGCACTTGTGATGTAAGAAAGCACATGTGATGTATGTCCAACAGCAGTACTTCTGTGAAGAAATAGGATCATTGACCAAAGGGAACTATGTTAAGAAAAGCAGCAAGATTAGAGTTAGATCCGTCCTTAAGCGATGGCATTATGAGAGTTGGAGGAAGACTTTTGAGTCACATTCATTCCATGGTAGGTCATGGTAGGTCAAATGTTATCCATGCTCCGAAAGAAATATTGGATCATTAAAGCCAATTCAGCAGTAAGACAGATCATTTGCAAATGCCTTCTATGCAGACGATGGAATTCCTCTGTCATATAGCAGAAGATGGGAGATCTTCCTGTATGCCGTATTACAGCTGACTTGCCTCCTTTCATTCATTTTTTTTGGCCCACAGAAGACAGGACAGAGTCCTTTTCACCTGCTTCATGTGTAGTGCTGTGCACCTTGAAAAGATCTATTCCTTATATACAGATTCTTCAATCTCAGCTCTATGGCAATTCGTCTGCAGAAGGGGCCAACTCAAGGAGATAGTCTCTGACAATGGAACAAACTTTCTAGGAGCTGAATGAGAACTGAAAAGGACATTTTCTCATCTTAATAAATGCAAAATTCAAAGTACATTGCAAGCTGTAGGCATCAAATGGAAATTTAATCCTCCATATGGCTCTCACCATGGTGGGGCATGGGAGAGACACATTTTGACTCATTAAAAGGACTCTCTAATCAATCACAAGACAACAGACCCTGGAAGACGAGGGTCTGCTGACAGTACTCTGTGAAGTGAAGGCCATTCTTAATGACCACCCTATAACCACCGTTTCTGAAGATGCCAAAGACCCTGAGACACTAACACTCAATTATCTTATTAAAGCTACTCTGCCACTTGGTGTCATTGAAAAGAATGACACTTGCTAGGAGGAGATGGAGACAAGTAAAATATATTGCTAAGGCAGAAGTGGAATGAAGTTAGAAAGAATCTCAAACCTAGAGATATAGTGCTCATCATTGATGACACAGTACCACAGAACTTGTGGCTGATGGGACATATTATGGATGTCTTTCCAGACAATGGGCAAGTTCATCGTATTCGGGTCAGAACTAGAAATGGCACCGTTGAAAGACCCATCAGCAAACTACGCCTTCTGAAAGACATCACTTGATGTAGAAACCTGTTCTAGTAGACAACTTTCCCTCTGACCTTTTATTACCTTATTCATTTTATCTTTTCACCCGTACCCTTTTTTCATGAGAAATAAATATCTTGATTTTTGAACTATTCGATAGAAGTATGAATGCATACCTTTTGGAATTTTGAATTTTTTTAACTTTGACCTGTTATGGAGGATAGGGACACAGTTTTGAGACCGTGTTCAGCAATTGTAGGGGAGACCATTTCTTTATTTGTTATTCTATGTTCTTATGAATGTAAAAAAAATTAGACAAAATTTAGATAATTGCACAAAACTTAGCAGTGTTTCTGCTCCTACTGTAGATCAGGTGAAACAGCTCGGCTCTCTGCACCCCCAACAGAAACAGTATACCTTTCATCATGGCTGCTACAGCTTTTCAATCTACATTTCTCTTACTGTTACATAAGATTGTAGTTTGCAGCTACACAGATTTACTCAAAAATATCACCTTGATTACTATTTTCTTTTGCCATTACATCATGAACATAGTTCACAGACTGTATCTGTTGTAGATATTTTATTTTAGTAATAAAGATTTATTCTAGTAATAAAAAGCACAGTTGTGGAAAAAGCACCTTGCCACGCTATCACATCAAACATACATTCACGTCAGCAACTGCACAGTTTTATCAGTAATCTCCCAGAGTTACCAGCCATGATTGGATCACCGTCTAATCCCGAAGAACTTGACCAGGCAACTGAATGCTTAGAATCAACATTCTGCTACACATTAGATAGGTAACTCCACTTAAAAGAAAAATAATTAGAGAGAAGTAGCTAGCACCCTGGTCTCCAGTTAGTTCAGCAGGTCTCCAGTCTTTCATTTGAAACTCATGTAGATAATATTACTAGAATAGCTTTCTTTCATCTCAGAAATATTGCTAAGATAAGAAATAATGTCACTACATGATGCACAAGAAATTAGCTCATGCTTTTGTTACCTCTAGGTAAAAAAAAAAATCAGAATATTCTAGAAGTGCTATACAATGGCATTAACAGCTCAGTTGTATTGCCTAATGGTACATGTTCTTGATTTGAAATTAAACATGGAATAACACAAGGATGCACAGGTTCACCTCTCTTATTTATTGCAGTGGCAGAAATGCTGTCCATTATAAAAAATGACATACAGTCCCCTCTAAAAGTATTGGAATGGCAAGTAAAATTATATTGATTTTTTCTATACACTGAAGACTTTTTGGTTTAAGATCAAAAGATGAATATGAGCCTATTTCAGCTTTCATTTCCTAATATTTACATCTAGATATGTTAAACAACTTAGAACATGGCACCTTTGGTGACAGACCACCAAAGTATGTGGTTGCATATCCCTTGCTTGCAATAACTGCATTAAGCCTGTGACCCACTGACATCACCAAACTATTGCATTCTTCTGTTTTGAGGCTTTTCCTGGCTTGGACCGCAGCTTCTTTCAGCTGTTGCTTGTTTTGGGGGAGAGTTCTCCCTTCAGTCTCCTCTTCAGTAGGTGAACTGGCTTAAGGTCTGGTGATTGACCTAGGCCAGTCTAAAACCTTCCATTTTTTACCTCTGATTAAGTCCTATGTTGTGTTGGCAGTGTGTTTCATGTCATTGTCTTGCTGCATGATAGTTCCTTCCAATTAGATTGGATGCATTTCTCTGTGAATTGGCAGATAGGCTGTTTATATTTGATATATTTTATATTTGAGACTGCTTATATTTACTCATAGCTTTGACCAGCCATCAATAAAATTACACAATTAAAAAGAAGTTAAGTATTTAGTAATAATGATATCTAAAGATTCTAAAACTAATGAAAAGCTAAATATTTCAAAGAATTTAAAGAAAGTAAATTGATTCTGGATTCATGGCTTCAGAGGGATGTAACAATATTTAGAAGAGTGCTACTTATGAAAATAGAAAGTTTATCCAGATTAATATACCCCGCTTATTCAATATCTATTACACCCAAAACTATTAAAAAACGTTGATGATTTAACTGCAGTTTTATTTGGAAAAATAAATATATTTACATAAAAAATAGGACATTCTAAAAACCACTGAGGAAGATGGTTTAAATTTCATTTAAATTTCCAATAATTTATCCCTTTGGTTTAAAATCCCTTCAGCTATTTTCACATCTGTAGGTAGTGTAGAATTTCTATTAATATGAAATTTCTCCCCTTGAAACATTCTGAATTCACCAACAGGCTCTTTTATATTGGAAACTTGCCTACAAACATATTAAACGGTAATACAGTACAAAATGGTAATTAAAGATATTCCAATAGCTATGGTACACCTAGTTAAAGGTTATATCAGATACACTGGTTCTGTCCCTATACTGAGCTCGCTGACTTGTAGTAATTTCAACTTCAATTTCAGGAAAATAAATGCAATACCAAAATTCTTAGAATAACTCTGAGGATGCAAATTAACTTGGATTGTAATAACTGCTATTTCTCTAATGAAATTGAAACCAGAAGCCATTTAGTCTTCAACTGTAGCAATATTAAACTGTTTTGGTCAGACTTAAACTATTTGGTAAAATAAAAAAATATTGTTATACCCATTTTAGACATTGATAATATTAAATTTTGAATACTCATTAGGAACAATCAGGAAGAATTTCTAATTAATAATATTAGTTGTAGGCAAATGTTTTATTCATAAATGTAGATTCTTAAAATCCCCACCAAAGATTGCTGTTTTCCTCAAAGAATTGTCTTTGTTCTATCATTACTATAAGCTTATGGAAAGTAAACATCCACTGACCTTGTTTAACTTGCTTACTTCATATAAGTTGATATGACCCTTAAATGTTTATTATATATTATTTAGTTTTGTTTGTTTGTTTTTTGTATTTTTTAAATCTCATAATTATTCTCAATTTGATTTTTTTTCATTTCCAACTAGATTAATAGACAGTGCCTTAAAATAAAAAGGTTGGAATGATGTCATTTTCTACCTTGGCACATTCGACTTGTAAAAAGGATGGATGGATGCCTCCATGTTCGTCTTTCGTTAGCAACAAGCTAGCCAGCTAATTGTTATGAGTGATGTATATTTTCCTCCTCAAACAGGGAACTGTATCATCAATGTTTTAGATTTAACAAGCTAATATGTGTCTGTATGATGATTGATCTAAAGAAAATACTTACAGTCAGATTCATAAGTATTTTGACAGTGACCTGATTTTTTGTATTTTTGCCTCTGTATGCCACCACAAACAAGATGTAATTGAAGTGTTAACAAAAATATTGCATTAAATTCCAGTGATTTATTTTTACAGAGTCCCTCCATTTTCACAGACTCAAAAGTAATTGGACAAACTAACAATATCATAAATATTAGGAGTGCTTGGTAAGGCATGACACTTGCCTATCTCAGTAGGAGAGACCACTTTGTACTGCCTTAATCAAGCACCAGTAGACTAATGCTTATGCTTGTCCGCTGGCTAGCCTCTTGCTAACGCTACTTTCTATTGTCCGCTGTTGTTGCTGTACTGCAATTTTGGTCCAAAATTTTGCATGAATTTTTAAAGCTCACTATAGTAGAGCAGTACCAATACCCACTCAGGCCTGTAACTGTGCTTTACATGCTCAGGCACACTTTTGTTGAGGTGTCCATGGTTTTGTTTTTTTTTCCCCCTCTTCGCACATCAAATATGCAGATATGGGAAATGTTATTACAACTTGCAGATTACCTTGAGAAGACTGCCCAAGTTGACGAGTAAGAATTTCAGGTTGCATTTTCTTTGGCTTTTAGTGGCTGCAGGTGGGGAATTACAAGATGCAACTTCAAGTCAAACACAGCATATATCATCTCATATTTCATCACAGATCACAGTTGTTTTTTACTGCAGCCATGCCATCTGCATTTCGGAAAAGCTTGGTTACACTATCTACCCTTTGGAAATTTTGTGGTCATGTAAATTACATTTTATGGTAGCCTTTTTGTGAGAAAATGCAGTTTGGTCTTTGAGCTTCATAAAACAAATCCTAAAATTCCCCCCAAAAATCATGACATTATATAATGACATTTTAAATCCCCCAAAATATCAGTTTGTTCTATTTGTGCCACAATTTAAATTTTTTCTGTAAACTATAAGATATTCACAAGAAGTAGGTGTGACAGTACTCATTAGAACTTTGATTCTTTTCTACTACAGAAACTTGGAGTAGTGGCATGATAAAATCACCAAAAATATCCATTCTTTGTATTTGTGCCACACTTAAAACTCCAATAAAATTCATTAATCAAACTGTTTTCGGCAAACTGTCATATATTCATAAAGAACAGATGTGACAGTACACATGACTTTCATGCATTTCTACTGTAGAAAGTTAGAGTAATAGCATTATACATACTGTATATTCCTCAGAAATGGCTGTTCTCATGACATTCTTCCTTGTCTACTGTAGCTATTTAAAATATTGTGAAGGTGAAATTCCATTTTGATATGACAACACATCAAGCCGCCACATTTTGAGTTCCCACTACCCTTTTCAATAGCCCAATTTGTGTTCACATATATTAGTGGCAGTTTTAAGTTCCTCTGTATACACATTTCTAAGGACCTTGCATGCACTGAACTGGATTTGTAGTCAAGTAGGTACAACAGTGCCTTTAAAAAAAAATTATGAACCCTTGCATCATCAGGTTGTTCCACAGCTGCACCAGTGAAGGCATCCTGACCAGCTTTACCATCGCTTGGTACAGCATTTTCATCACCCACAACTTCAAAGCTATGGTGAGTGTGGCAGAAACAGCTTTGCATATCACTGCTAGTGAACTTCCAATCCTCTGGCACATATACATGCATCACAAGAGATTCCAGCCATCCAGTCTACAGCCTGTCCCCACTGCTACTGTCTGGCAGAGAGTATTGCAGCATGTGGTCCAGAACCAACTGGCCTTGGGATAGCTTTTTCCACTCTCACCACCCGCATATGATGCTACCCCCAAGTCATACTGCACCTTATTTCTATTGTCATATTCACAATAGTTCTCTACACACTGCATTATAACACTATCACTTAACACCCCACTCAGCTCATGATAAGTTCTCAAGTAAAATTTTATTAGCATAATTTGATAACCAAATGAATTGGTTAACATGGAATAACATGGAATTACAAATGGTTTCAAGACGTAGCCAGTCAACATATTTGAGTCAGTTGTTCTACATGTTAATGTTCTGTAATTTCTGTTGTCCATTTTAGGTTGTAGCAATGCCACGTATTGGGTTAGTTTATATACTTTCGTTGGACTCATTTTTAATTAATTATAATTAGGGTCCACAGGTATTTTATCTGTTTGACTACCCCGTTTATTATGTATTTGCTCCCACTTCACATCATGAGAAGGGCCATGGCCACTTTGGAAATGAAGTCATCACACTGCTCTCTGCAGAATGTGTCGCCATGGTGATGATGTCACGTATATAAAGAAGTAGCAGATGCTGCTTGAGGAAGGGGGAAATAAACTCTCGTGGTTTTCAGCAGTGTTTAAAAGAAAAACTCTTCTGTCTATTTTGGCATAGATTTCTTTATTCTATTTATTTCGTGTGGATGTCCTCACTGGAGGAATTTGTTCTCACAGCAGCATGCAGAGATTCACTCACAGGAACACGGACACTGCTGAGATTGATCCTGGTTGACAGTATGCTTGTATACATTTAAGAGCTGGACATTTTGAAATAGCAAGAGAGAGTGACTAGGGGTGCTTAGACACACACATACATACATACATACATACATATATATATATATATATATATATATATATATATATATATATATATACCGATCAGCCATAACATTATAACCACTGACAGGTGAAGTGAATAATATTGATTATCTTGTTACAACAACACCTGACAAGGGTTGAGATATATTAGGCAGCAAGTGATCAGTCGGTTCTCGAAATTGATGTGTTGGAAACAGGAAAAATGGGCAAGCGTAAAGATTAGAGAGACTTTGACAATGGCCAAATTGTAATGGCTAGATGACTGGGTCAGAGCATCTTTAAAACGGCAGGTCTTGGGGTGTTCCCGGTATGCAGTGGTTAGTACCTACCAAAAGTGGTCCAAGGAAGGACAACTGGTGAACTAACGACAGGGTCATGGGCTCCCAAGGCTCACTGATGCATGTGGGGAATGAAGGCTAGTCCGTCTGGTCTGATCCCACAGAAGAGCTATTGTAGCACAAATCGCTGAAAAGTTAACGCTGGCTATGATAGAAAGGTGTCAGAACACACAGTGCATCGCAGCTTGCTGCATATGGAGCTTTGTAGCCATAGACCTGTCAGCGTGCCCACGCTGACCTCTGTCCACTGCCAAAAGTGCCTACAATGGACAGGTGAGCATCAGAACTGGACCACGGAGCAATGGAAGAAGGTAGAATAGAATGAATGGTTTCTGCAATATATCTGATAAATGCTTTTAATGTTTCCCAGAGCAGTCCTGATGATGTCTCTGGCTTATCGTTGCTATCGAAAAAAATTTCCAATTGCGAACTCATGAAATCAATGAACTTTGGGTCCATCCTTCATAAAGGGCGGTTAAAAGATGTTTGATCGAAAACAACTTCAAATGAAACTGGGGCGTGGTCTGAAATCAGTATATTGTGAATTTTAGAGTTTAGGATATTGGAAATAAGATTGCTGTCCACTAAAAAAAAAATCAATACGGGTGTATACATTATGTACATGTGAGCGAAATGTATAATCTCTTTCGGTTGGGTGCATAAGTCTCCATATGTCTACCAAACTAGAATTATTAACAAAAGCAAAGATTTTAAGCAATGATCTATCGAGATGTGTGTCAAGGACACAATTAAAGTCCCCACTTATAACAAGATTTGTTTGGGACAATTTAGGGATAAGAGAAAAGACCTTCCTAAAAAAATCTGGTTCGTCATTATTTGGACCGTACACATTTATTAATGTCTATTATCCTTTTCTAAATAAAATAGCAACCCCCCTAGATTTAACTGAAAAATTAGATTGATAGATCTGTCCTATCCAACTACCTTTTAGTTTGTCTTTAGAGTCCACTTTGAGATGAGTTTCCTGCAGAAAGATTATATCTGAGGAGAGAGATTTTAGATGTGATAATGTCTTGCTTCTCTTAACAGGATGATTTAATCCTTTAACATTCCATGAGATAAATTTGAGACCCTTTCTGTTATTTTGAGTTGTTATTTTTTGCTTGATTAAAAAACAGGCCAATCATCTTCACTGCTTGTTTACTACCTTGGAGTATTTTAAACAGGCCCCCATCCCACATTCCCCAAAATTTAAACATTAATCCTGTCATCTAACCGACTAACTAGAACTTGCGGCGCGATACGGAATTGTCTGGATCGGTGAATTAGAACTCTATGCCGTTGTCCGAGACCCTCAGTTTAGCAGGGTATTGCAGACCATATTTGACTCCGGGTTTATTCTTCAGCAACTCCCCCGCGCGTTTAAAAAGTACGTGTCGCTTTACCACACCAGGCGGATAGTCCGGAAATATGTTGATTCGTTGGCCCCTGAAGAGACTCTGCTGCATCCTGGCCGCCTTTTGCATTATTTCTTCCATCTCATCGACATAATGCAAGCGCAGAATGAAGGCTCGAGGTGGTTCATCATTTCCAGGATGGGCAGGTAGAGCTCGGTGGGTTCGGTCCACGTGCAGGGGTTTCTCTAACGACACGGCCTCTGCGAGGAGTTTGGCAGCGAAATCTCTAGGCTTTACTCCGGATTCAGCGCCCTCTATAATGTTCAGTATGCAGATATTTTGTCTTCTGCTGCGGCTTTCGAGATCAGTGCATTTTTCTGTAAGTTGCTCCACGGTACGCTTTAGCTTTCCCACTTCTTGTTCCATCTTAACCATTGTGTCAGAAGAAGTGGAAGCATAACTTTCCAGGCTTGTTATTTTCGCAGTGTGATCGTCCATCGAATTTTTAATCTCTGAGATTGCCGCGCTGGGCTCGTTTTTAAATGCTGACAGTTCTCCTCTGATAGCGACAGCGAGCTATTCGATCTTTGATTGTCTGATTTGATTGAAAGAAGTTCCGCACGAAGGGAAGAGATCGCGTTGAGGATGACTGAACTACCCGCCTATGGATCACCATCTTCAGGCGCTTCTTCAATATTAGAGCCGGAGGCTGTCGCGGCCTGGTCCGGGGTTTTCCGAGATTTGCCGGGCATGTTGGGAAAACTGGACAAATTAAATCCTAAAGTCAGCTAGCAGTTTCTAGGATGTGAGACTATACTTTTATCAATGTTCACAATTACTGAAAAGATGTTCTGACGAAGTTATATTACATTTTTTACGGAGCCGTCATGAAGTGCGTGATGCTCTCTCATATAGAAACCCGGAAGTCCCCACATTTTCTTTTATATCATGTGGAAGGCTGGGTGCATGTGCATCATTTACCTGGGGAAGAGATGGCACCAGCATGCACTACGGGAAGAATGCAAGCTGGTGGAGGCGGTGTGATGCTCTGGGCAACAGCGGCTCCTCTGTCCTGAAAATATGGTGTTTACGTGTTTACCTTCATGTAAGTCATTGTGTTTCAGTAAGTGTTCGTCACGTTTGTCTGTCTCTAGGCACATTTACAGTCGGTCGTTTCTGTTAGACATAAACAGAACTTTTATTTGCGAGTTAAACCCCACACACGCTGAAGAGCTTCGGGGCTTGGGATTACTCCGCCGGCCTACTACATCACCGACCTCTACCTCTGCACCCCGTCCGCTGAGGAGACGCCGCAGGCGGCATGAGAGGAAGCAGAAGAGGGGAAAGCGCGGAGGCATCCGAGCTAGGCTAGCGGCTAGCCCACACAAGCCGGCTATTCCAACCATCCTGCTCGCCAACGTACGCTCTCTCGACAATAAAATGGACCACATATGGCTACTGAGAACTGCTCAACGAACTGTCAAAGACTGTTGTGTCCTTATATTTATGGAGACGTGGCTTAACGAAAGCATTCCTGACTCTGCTGTTCAGCTGGATCAGCTAACAGGCTACCGAGCAGACCGAGCGGCCGAGGTGGCGGGGTCTGTGTTTACATCAATGATGCTTGGTGTCGTGATTTTGCAGTGCTTGGAGGGCAGTGGTAGCTCAGTGGTTAGGATGTTGGGCTACTGATCGGAAGGTCATGGGTTCGATCCCCATTGCCAAGCTGCCACTCGTGGGCCCTTGAGCAAGGCCCTTAACCCTCAACTGCTCAGTTGTATAAATAAGGTAAATGTAAGTCGCTCTGGATAATCTGCCAAATGCTAGAAATGAAATGAAATGAAATGTAAATGTGATACTGTGGTAGTCTGTAAACACTGTTCTCCCCTGGTGGAGTTTATCGTCAGATCAGTGTTACCAAAATTATATCAGCACATTGATTTTCCAACACAGGGGAACAATATTTTGGACATCTTTACACAACCCACAGAGGAGCATACAAAGTCTCCCCCCTTCCCCCCTTAGGCCTTTCTGACCACACTACTGTTATGCTAATGCCAGCATACAGACCAAGGGTGAAAG
>CM074989.1:15476914-15500752 GCA_037576825.1 Pangasius krempfi | reverse complement strand
AGCAGCCATATTTAAAGCTAGCATTTGCTCAGGGTACAATGTTCCATCTGACTCTGACATCAGGGGAGAGGGAGAACAAAGGATGTAAGTGTTTTCTTATGTCTGGTTTTGACTGTTTTAAGCCAATGTTATATGTTGTAGAGCTGGATGCTAGGAGAGTCTATTTGTTTGTATTTTGTTAGAGTCAAGGGGAGAAGCGTCAATCCATTCAAGACGTGCGACGCTGATAGGCTCTTACTCAAAAAGACTGGTGCAATAAATTCAAAACGTGCTTCAACGAAGTATTAGTTTAGGGGTGTGCATACTTATGCAAATAAGTTACTGTAAGTTTTTATTTTTCCTTTTTCCCTAAAAAAGGAAAAATTATTTTTCATTTTATTTGCATACTTTGCAATTGCACATTAAATGTGGGAAAAGATCTGGTATGATTTATCCTAGTTACATTTTTTACTTCACAAAAACCTGCCATTTTTGTTAAACAACTTAGAACATGGGCACATTTGACACAGGATGGTGCATTTTGCCATGCTTTTTCTTGGCCAAAATTGAAAATGGAGGACCCTGAGAAACAAGAACAGCTGATGGTAATCCAATCCCCAAAATGGTGAACTTTACTGAGGCCAATCTGCATCCTGCATCTGCCTCAATAAAAAAAAAAAAAGAACACATCCTTCCTCTTTCTGTGCTCACTTTAATGATGCAACTCGATCTAGTCCATAGATCTTACCTGTCCAATGCTAAATTTAGCACATATCTATCAAAACATTAGCCCCGTCCGTTCTTATGGCAGTGCAGAACCATATGTTTTGGTCATGTAAAAATTTGGAAAGGTTCTGGTTAGATATTTTTAGTACTTTATCAGCAGCTTGTAATTATAAGTTGGATCCTTATTAGCTGGAAGTCCACTAACCCTCCATCTCATGCTCTCTGGTTGAAAAACCTTGTGATTTTTCTCACTCTGGATAAAATACATTACAATTTGAGTGGGTCTGCTGATCTTTTTCATAGGTCTTGGCAGCCCTTCATTAATTTTTTTTATGAACCTTTTTTTAGAATTGCCATCTGAGTAAGAGCAAACAGTTTTTTCTTTGTTTATTTCACTCAGTCATTTAGCTTTTTTTTTTAAAACTATTTTACTGCTCTTTTGTGATTGGGGGGTTTGATTGTTGATTGTTTAAAATACAAAAATGATGACGTTTTGTTATGCCACTGGTTATATACTGTTGCAGTGTGCAACTGAGCACACTGGTCAAGGTGCAAATCTCCATCAGTGTCTATGTTAAAAACCTACTTCTTTAGTAATTTTATTTTACTCAGGAACTCTGCTCTTAGGTAAAGCAATTTAACTGGGGATTCATGGTCACATGAGTTATGACAAACTGGGCTGAGTAACTGCTCTTGCCCTCTGGACTTGTCTACACTGAGCCTTCTGCATTATTTGCCTTTTCTCTAGATGACTGAATACTGTAGTAATCAAAATCCCACTATCCACTGTGCCCTAAATGAGGGTTGCTTCCTTCTGATTCTGGTTCCTCACAATTTGGTGACTATATATATTGTTATAGGATATACAGACAAAGACTGCATCAAAAAAAGTTGTTTCTGTTTCTGTTGTTGGTGACTATAAAAAGGACGCATTAAGACAAGGTAAATGGAATATACAAAACTGTCTGAATTCCATTCAGTGACTGGTGGTATGTTCTCACCACTTTGATGATAGATTTCTCCCAGGCAATGGCTCTTTCCAACTGCAGCAGACACAGGGAGAGCTGCGATGCACTTCGGCAGCGGTCCAGGGCTTGCCTCCAAGTCTTCAACCTGGGGGTGATCTCATTCTCCAGGCTACAAACAGAAATAAAGAACAAACTAACAAACCCAAATAGATAGTGCTGCTATTGAATTTAACATTTTTTTTAAAAAGACAATTCCATCGAAGGTGAATTCCTGCCTTGCGCTCAGCATTCCCGAATAGGTTCCTCCTATCCACCGTGACCCTGACCAGGATAAAATGGTTACTGAAGATAAATGAATGAATGAATGAATGAATGAATGAATGAATGAAAAAAACCTGTTTTACTAAAATAAAGCTTTGTTCTTTTCACACTAATGAAATACAGAAGGATTTAACTAACAAATATATAGCAAAATAATATATCAACCTCATAATGCTAATTGTTTTCTGGCTGCTTTTCACCTGTAGCCAACTACAGCAAAACTTGGGAAACTCTCAAAACAAAGGTTAGAAATGTTTTTTTTAATGAGTTATAATACATAATATAATAGAATTACATGAAAACACTAATGACTGTATCAGTCCTCACAATAGCAAAGGTCAATGATAAGGCCTTAAGCAACATCACTTGTATACCATACACCTGCACCTTTTCTGAACCACTATTGAGATCATGAAAACTATCCCATGCTCATCCCATGACTCCCGGGACACAAGAAGATCATACTAAACAGTATGTATTCCTTCAACAAATTTAGCTAACTAACAGACACCACTTGAAACCCTTCCTGGGATAAAAACCCAATAAGGGACACTCAGTCTCTCTCATGACAGGCCCAAGCTTTGCAGAAACAACTTGGTGGAAAAGCCAAAAGTCTTTGTGTACCTGAGCACTATATGCAACAGGTCTTAATTCCAATAAAAGGAAATGCATTCATCCTTTGTTTATTATTACTATATTTATAGTTAATATTAATATGGCTCGCAAGGAGAACAGAAATGCTGCCAAAATAGTTAAGATTACAGCGAGAAGTGGCTGGACCCTTCTGTGCACTTCAAAACAAGATCTCTATTTTCCCTGGGACAAACTAATCTACTGGTGAGACAGGACCATTCCTCAGATCATGAATCATGTTGGCACTTCAAGACAAGATCCCTGTATCTCTTTTGCCTCAGTGCGCTTTGGAACATGTGTGTCTCATGTGAATGTGACTCCCTGCGTCGTTTGCAAGCAACACTAGCTCCAAGTGAGACAGGGCATCTGGGCTTAATTAGCTATAGAAAATATTTTATTTATTTCTATTTTTTATTTTATTGAATAGTTTATTTCCCTTAGCAGAGTAAATTATTATTTAGTAACCTGAATTTGACCTGATTTCCTATGATATTGTATAGTATACAAAGTACTGTTTTGATCTTCGCTTCTCACCCTCTCCTTGCATCTCTGTAAGGCCTTTTTGCATGCAATCTTACACTAATACTTTATTTTTCTGTTCTTTGTATCAAACCTAGTTTACTACATTCAGAGCCGATGATGTCTGTACATGAACAGTGTTATCGTGATTCTGTAGTTATCTGGTGGATAATAGAGTAAGCACATCACTCTTATTCCACTTTTTACTCCACTCATTCAAAACTGTGACTGATTAACTGGAGCTAGACCTCCCTATAAATCCATCCAGGTTATTTAATGGTCTGTTCCTGATTCCTGTTCCTGGTGTCCCCAAAAAGTTACTATTCCTTTTTTTTTTAATTTCTTACTATTTGATTTACTCCTCTGTGCATCGTAACTGTGTTTCGTTGTTTCTGTACTCATACTCTGACAATGACAAAGTTGAACCTAACCTAACCCGCCCTTTGTTCTCAAACCAAGCACGAGGGCACCCTTTGTTCGTGCGCACTCACATACCAACACAATACACACGCATATAATATACACACACCAAAATATCTACTCAATCTAATCATTCATTACAAGTTGCATTAAGCACTCTTACCAATTTATGTGCTCAATAAACATTATTCTATTGAGCCAATCTTGTGTTTACTAACTCAAAACTGAAGCCAAGCTACTACTGAAGCATTATGAATCTTCAGATATTTTTATGTCACTATTATTAATAGAATTATTAAGAATTAAGTTATAATACTTGATACAGGTGGCAGTTGATACTGGTGTATAAAAAAAAAAATAAATAAATAAAAAATTTATAATAATTTAATCATCATTAATTATTTCACTAATATTTATGAGGCTGATTATGTGTAAGTATGGCCAACAATTTATACAATAATTTCAAAAATGCAGTGATATTCAGGCATTTTTGTATAGCCTAGTCAGGTGGTTCAGGGCTCAAAATACCTCATGCAACTCTAGACTACAGCTGAATTTTTACTTTCTCACTTTTCCTATATTATCGCTCCAGCATGTTTACCCATTTTCCATTTTCCTCACTGTTCGAACTTATCTTGATCATAGAGACAGTGTGTCCGATACTGATGTGAATATCACAGGTCTGTCAAATTCTCTAATTTGATTTGTCAGAAGGTGATTAATTTTCTATAACAGCAAATTAAGGTTATGTTAATATTTCCATAGTAACTACTTACACAGGGACTTATATGGCAGAATATCTGAATAATTTAAAACAAATAATAAACATATTAAAATCATGATATTTAACAAAGGAAATGGATAATTGCTGATATGGTGATATGTAATATTTATGGCAGGAGTATCTGGAGTCAGCATGTTGTATTGGTGAGTAAGTTTTCTGCCATGGGAGAGTCTTTAGGGCAGAGTAGCTACTTTGCAATTTCTAGTTCCTCTGTAACATAATGGTAACATTTGAAACATCTCATTAATTTTGTGAGAAAAAAAAAAGAGAGGCTGCTGAAGGAGCAACTGTTTTTATGTGCTATAACGTAACAGGAACTTGTTTCATGAACATTTCACAACATATTTCACAATGTAACTATAAATTATTAAAAAAGCATGAAGTGTTGTTCATTAATAAATTAAAAATTGTAATTGTTGGCAGATTGCTGTGGTATAAACACTTCGGGACCTGGTGTTATGGGAAAATAATCCATTTGTTGTGGACAATGAAAAGCCTCTCAGCTAGCTATGCAGATCTTACTGAAATAAACTAACCAAATTATAGTCTTACTGATGGCTTTAATATGGAAGGATGTCAGGCTCCAGATCCACCACAGCACTGAACAGAATAAAATGGTTTCTTAAAAATTCACTCTATAGTCACATTTTGTACTGTTACTGTTTGACACATGAATGCCTTCTGGGGATCCTTTATATTGAATAAAAAAAATAAAAAAAAAGACTTTACTAGGCAGATTAAAAATGCATGAACATATAAAATGAAAGATCCTACTTGGTGAATGAAACTAATGTCATTAGCTTCATAATACATAATGTATTACAGGACTTGATTTTTTTAAATTATGGGACGGGTAGAAAAAAGTTGTAAAATATGTCAAACAGTAGAATAGAAGCTTCATAGTTTAAATCAGCTAAGTTTTGCCTGTTTAATTTTGGCTTGATCAGATTAGGCCATCTACAAGGTAACATGTCTATGTGTAGGCTACAGTTTAAATGTTCGTTTGTCATTCTATGTTATTATTGCAAAGGTTAATTTCCTTAATTGTAATATAAATAGGGAATTTAAAATAAAAATTAAATAAATAATAAATTGTTAATGGAACAGGGAATAATCATTAAATTAGCTAATTATATTTTAAAACAGTCGAATAATTGTTTGCTGCAGCCCTACTCACAATACATTATTACACTACATTAACTACCATTTTTTAGGTATATGGGCAACCAAAACATGAGACTGAACAACTTTAACCAAAACATGTAAAATGCAATTTTTTTCTTCCAATATTCCTTTATTATTTCACATGCATCTGACCTGAAGGTGTCCATGGCAATCTCCTCTCCTCCAGGTGGGGTTGTAGGAGGAGCTAAGCGCATCACCTCAGCAAGATTCCACAGTGGCCCCTTGAGGTAACGTCGCTCAATATTCCTCTCCAGGTTGGTGAGCCGCATCACGGCCAGATCCAGGGGGTTTGTGGGTACACGCAAGAGGTCCCACCACTCTTTTTTGCTCCTTACCATCCAGTCTTCTCTGGGGTCCACCTCATGTTCGTAATATTGCAGGTCTTCCCTGGTGGAGTCGGGCTCTGGGGCAGTGAAAACCTGAACAAGGAAAAAAGATAGATAAACCATGAAGATACAGAAAATAGGAATAGCAAAGAACAACAGATTAAGCTAAGGGTAAACCAGTCTATGAATCATCTTAGCAAACAAAGTCTACCATTCAAAGTTAACAAAAACTACAGGGTGTCCCAAAGGTATCGATACATACGCGAAATTAACACTTTTTAGCAAAATGTCTTCCAAAATTTTTCATATTAAGTTTATATTATTTTTTTTCCTGATAGCTGTTCAGAATGCCTTTGACAAAAGAAGAACGTATTGAAAAAGGACGTTTTGTAAATAACGTTATTTTCTGTAAAAAAAAAAAAAAAAAAAAGTTAATTTCCCCTATGTACTTATAAAAAATGATTATTAATGATTCCAAAATATTCTTACACATATAGAGAAATCCATAGAATAAAATAAATAAGTAAATCAAGAATTTACAGATGTTTTTAAGGATATGTTCCTCTTGTCTAAGCACTTTAGATCTGTGGGAGGTTAGAACTGTGGCTATAGGAGAGGGGCTCATTCAGCATGCAACATTGGGTTTTATATTTTACAGTGTTTCTCTGGCATCACTTCATGATTGTTAAGGAAGTATATTTGTCATAAAGTTTAAATCCTAACATTGCTAGACTTCCATGTTTCCATACCTGAAATCCTGCAGATGATGATTCGGCGGCACTGTCAGTGTCGCTTGGTCCAATCAGGGGAGCCATCTTTGAATATAAAGTGTGGATATTACAATGCAATGACTATCCTAAGAGTCTCCTAGTCAGGTTATGAGCACACACCTCCTAATGCTGCTCAGTATCAGCACCTCAGTGAACCAACAGCATGTTGATTGGATGCCAATCAAATGAGGGTAGAAATAAACTACAATTCAAAAGGCCACCTTTAAGAAACCTTTAAACAAGAATGAAAGCCCAATTAATATTCCTTAGGTTTTTTCTACCTCTCTCTAATACCATTTTATGCCTCACCTTAATCTGCAGATCAGCTCCCACCACCCTGTGCTCCAGATCCTCCACCATCTGCAGGATGCTAATGTCAATCTGCATGGCACGCTTCTGCTCTATCCATGGCTGCTTCACCGCCTCCAGCAAGAGTCTGTCATCCTCCACCTTCAGATGAAAGACAGGATCTGATAGATACAAAAGAAAAAGAAATGATGTAGGAATATGAGTTCAAACACTTCTCCTTACAAAAACTTAAAAAATTTAAAGTATGGATCATTAGTAATGCTATGCATTTATTATGACTATGTTCACATTACAAGGCTTATTGGTTAATTTTTCTGGTAGAGCTCCAACTTTCCTCAGTAATCAATACAAGAATTTTGAACAAAAACATCATATTAGCAAGACAATCCTTCATTACTATTATTTGGGGATTCCATATAGTGAATCAAAAATTTCCTGGTTCTGAGAAGATTTACATACACACAACGACGACAATTATGTGTGCGCTACTTATTTAGAATGTACTTTTTTTAAGCTAATTAATTAGTGTGCATGAATAACACATGAACATTTCAGAATCAGGAACATGCAGGGGTATGAAAACAGAGACTAAAATGAGCAGAAGAATGTGCAGCCATTTAGAAATTTTGTAAACAAGTAACAGCACTTTATAAGGAATTGACTGGAAGCCGGAGCATGTATCTGAGGATTGAGGTGATGTGCTCTGTTCTCTTTGTCCTAGTTAGCACTGTAATGGCTATCTATCTGTCTAACTAAATACTAACCATTCATCCTTCATACATGAAAATGTTCAATATAACAATAAATCTGGACAATTCCCAGCACACCTCCTTAAATGAAATAAAGAAAGAACACTCTCAATCATCAAGAACTCAGCAGGAAAGACAGTACAAACCCCAGAGGAATATAATACATTTAGATCATTCTTTCAAGACCTATACTCACATGAGGACACAGACACAGAAGACATCAATGCCTTTCTGTACAATAGCAAGATTCCAAAATTAACTGAAGAACAAGCAAATGCCATAGAAAAATATTAGAACCATATGCCTAACTCTCAACCATATGCCTATATGCCGTCTAATACCCAGTCCTGACAACATCCCTGCAGACTGACAGTATGTCGCTACACCTAAAACCCAACAAGGATCCCACCTTACCCTTAAGTTATCGCCCATTATCACAAACACAGACACAAAAATTATAAGCAAGACTCCAGCTGCTAGAATTGAAAATGTAATTCCTTCACTTATTTGCCCAGATCAAACTGGCTTTATTAACAGCAGGCAATCAACCACCAACATATGCAGACTTCTCAAAGACTTCTTCTTTGATGCACTACATTACATAAAAATCTGGAATCAGAAATAGTAAAACTCGATGGAGAAAAAGCATTCAACAAAGTGAACTGGAAATTGCTACTTACCACACTAAATAAATTAGGTTTTGGGGAATCATATATTCAGTGGATTAAAAATTCTGTACACATCACCCAAGGCCACAGTTATCCCTAATTGACTAATATCACAAAGCTTCTCCAAGCTGTCAGACATACACAAACTTAACCTTAACTCATTACTGCGTTGCATAAGTAACGACCTCCAATGCTGGAAAAATCTTCTCCTTTCTTTCATCGGCAGAACAGCAAAGAATAGAACATACTATTTATTTTCAATAATCCCAACTCAGCCACATTATAGGTAGGAAAAAGCATTACCATATTAATCACATCCATCAAAACAATACCTTTATATCCTTCCCATATCACACATAACTAATAACACCAGTCCACACCTGATACATACAAAATAATTCCTAGAACTCACTACACAGATGTTTAAAAGGGTTACATGAAATATGATATCTGAGCACATTGCACACAAAATACACCAGACAATTGCTATATGGGACTGCACACCTGTAAACACTTCTGGAAACAAAGCATTATTATCGCATTATAATTAACACATATCTCCTGAATCATACCATCCCACTCTCCCCATTACTCTGCCTACTCAGAGATACATTTGAAATCAAGGAATCACTAAGGAAGGCACCACAATTCTTACTATCTCACAATTCTTAATATCAATCTCACACATTGGAAAAACGTAATAATCAATTACATAATGTTAAAACACTCTCTCTCAATAACAAAAAGAACTAACAAATTCAATTCTAGTTGGACACGACTCATCTCCTGCATATACAAGTGATTCACTTCACAAAAGTTAACAGATTTCCTACAGCCACACCACATAACCAAAATCATACCACACAGCACTAGCATAATATTCACAAACACATGAAGCTAAATTACACACACCTTCACACAATACACAGAAACCAGAAAGATGGTGTTGTACATTTTAATTATTTCAATTGTTATTACAATCGCTACACTTTCATATTATATTTTTATATTATATTTTATATTATATTTTCCTTTTCTTTCTTTCTTTCTTTCCCCATCCTATTATGCATCCATTTGACATCTACTCTCGCATCTGTATTATGTTTTTATATCACATCTACTGTTATATGTACAGAACTTCCCTCTTCTGGCACCAAGGTGGTGGAATGAACTTCCCCTAGATGTCCGAACAGCTGAGTCATTGGCAGTCTTCAAACGACGTCTAAAGACTTACCTCTTCATAAACTCCTTAAGTTAGCACTTAGTGCGCGCGCACGCACGCACGCACATCCGCACACCCACCCAAAAAAAAAAACAACTCCCAACAGAGTTTTGGGCTGATGGTATTCCTAGTTTGTGACCTAGTGAGCCAATATCAGAATGTATTTTTGATAGACTTCAAAGCACTAATGTAAGTCGCTCTGGATAAGGGCGTCTGCCAAATGCCATAAATGTAAATGTAAATATGTTATCCTACACCCACCCATATTAACCTTCTAAGGTATACTCATTTACTATCTCTCCTTCCTTAAGAGGCCATAGATTATCAAATATCTATGAATATCAAAAGACTCAATGGTCCTCCGAAAAGGGGGCTGGTGGCGGGCCAAAAGCATTACAGTGGCTACGTTGTACATGAGCTATATCTGTTTAATTGTTTTTCCTGGAGTCCATCTTTCTGAAAATAAAGGCATGTATAATCTTCTCTACATTCTGCTCAGTCCAAAGAATCTTATTCCAGAACATGGGAGGCTTTTGTAGATGTTTTCTAGCAAAGTCTAATCTGGCTTTCCTGTTCTTGAATGTTACCAGCGGTTTGCACCTTGTTGTAAACCCTCTGTATTTACATTCATGAAGGCGTCTCTTGACTGTAGATTTTGACAATGATATGCCTACCTTCTCCAGAGTATTCCGAGGTATATATGGCTATACTCTCTGCTCACATTCAGCCAAATGCTACAATACTGATAGGACGCTGCTTCACAGAGCAGGTGGATAATGACCCTAAACATACTGTGAAAGCAACTCAAGACTTTTTGAAGGCAAAGAATTGGATTATTCTTCAATGGCTAAGTCACGTGACTGACCTCAACCCAATAGAGCATGCTTTTCATTTACTGAAGACAAGACTGAAGGCGGCTACAAAATTTGAGTTTTGAGAACATGGGCTCCATAATTATGGTCATATTTACAATTATGTCACTTTGTCCAAATACCTTTGAGCCCCTGAAAATGGAGGGGTCCAATTACCTTTGAGCCCCTGAAAATGGAGGTACTTTGCTGAAAATGGCTGTAATTCCTAAATGGTAAATGCCATATTTTTGTGGAACCTCTTAAAATAAAGCTGAAAGTCTACACTTTGATCACATCTTGACTGTTTTATTTCAAATCCATTGTGGTGGTGTATAAAGGCAAAATCACAAAAACTCTGTCATTGTCTAAATACTAACAGACCTGACTGTATAGAATAAATATTTATAAAGACAGGATAAAGTGTATTATAGGAAGGAGCTCCTCCTCTCACTCTCTCTGTTGGCCTTCAGGGACCAGAAGTGCTTCCATGACCGCAATAGAGAGGAGTCCATTGTGTAGATGGCTGAGGTCCTTCACTATCTTCCTGCCCTTGGTCCAGCACAGCTTGCTGTAGATAGACTGAAGGTCAGGGAGCTCAGTGCGCATAGTACGCTGAGCTGATTGCACCACCCTCTGGAAAGCCTGCCTATCCTGCTTGGTGCTGTTCGTGTGATGCTTCTTGTCAGGATGCTGTTGATGGTGCAGGTGTACAAGTTCTTTAGCACCTTAGAGGGCAGTTTAAACTCTCTTAAGTGTCTGAAGTGGTTAAAACACTGCCAGACCATGACAGGTCCTGCGTGGTGTGAACACCAAGGTACCGGAAACTGTCCACTCTCTCCACTGTTGACCATTGGGGGGGGGGGGGGGTACTTTCTCTTCTGCTTTGTGCTGAAGTCCACTATCAACTCCTTTGTCTTGCTTCAGGAGGAGGTTGCGCTCCTACCACCAATTCTCCAGGCTTTTATCATCCTCCAGGTAAGCCTTCTCATCCTTATCAGAGATCAGGCCCACTACAACAGTGTCATCAGCAAACTTGACTATGGTGGTAGAGTTGGAAGTGGCCACACAGTCATAAGTGTACAATGAGTATAGCAGGGGGGTTCAGGACACAATCATGGGGGACACCAGTGTTGATGGTGAGGGAAGGTCTGTCCGTAAAGAAGTTGGTGATCCACTGACACAGGGACAGATTCCAGGTCCTCCAACTTGGTGGTTAGTTTAGAGGGAATTATAGTGTTAAATGCTGAACTGTAGTCAACAAACAGCTTTTTAACATAATTTCCCTTCCTGGTGTCCAGATGGCTCAGGGCTGTGTGTAGGTGGTGTGTGATGGTGTCCTCGGTAGAGCAATTGGGACAGTATGGGAACTATAATGGTTCCAGGGCGTTAGGTAATGAAGAGGTGATGAAGTCTCTGACCAGCCTTTCAAAGCACTTCATCACAGCTGAGGTCAGGGCTACTGGGCGATAGTTGTTGAGGCAGGTAGGGTAGGGTATCTTTGGGACAGGAACAATAACGGACTGTTTGAAGCGTGTGGGGATTACCAACTGTGCCAGGAAAAGGTTGAATGTCTCTGTGAACACCGGTCCTCCTGTTGCCTTTCTGGTGTTCACTGTCCTGAAAGCCTTCCTCACATCATGCTCCGAGATGATGAACGCATTTCCTGCTCTGACATTCTCTGCATGCACACTGCCAATCACGCTCTTAGCAATGCTGGCGGTCTTAGCACTAACAGTGCTGTTAGCATCCACTAGCACCATTAGTGTTGTTAGCTGCAGCTTCGAAGTGAGTGTAAAAAGTGTTCAGCTCGTCTGACAGAGAAGTGTCTGCATTCACCATTCTGGAGAATGGTGTTTTATAGGAGTCTTTTATCGTTCTCAGTCCCTGCCACAGGGCTCCTAGGGCCACCCTGTTGGAACTGTGATGCTAGTTTCCTCCCATAGTGCTGCTTTGCCTCCTTAACCACTCTGCACACGTTGTGGACGCAGCCTTGTACTCATCCAAGTTGGTGGTTGTGAACACAACTGCTTCTGTAAACACGTCTTCAGAGACGTGCCAGAACATGCCTCAGTCTGCGTCGTCTAGTGCATCCTGCAAAGCAGCCACTGATTGGTCTGTCTAGTGCATGACCTCCCTCTGAACTGGAGCTTCCTAGTTCAACCTTTGTTTGTATCTAGGCATGAGAAAGATGGCGGCATGGTCTGATTTCCCAAACATTGGATGAGACTATATTTTGTAGCTGTCTTTGAACAGAGTGTAGCAATGGTCCAGGATTCTTTCACCCCTGGTTGGGCAGGTGATCTTTTGGTGAAAGTTTGGTACTGCGTGTTTGTGGTTGGCACTTTTAAAGTCCCCTGCCACAATGAGCACAGCATTGACCCTCATGATGAGTCTGGTGATCAATGAGATCATTATGTAGTTAACATATGGCTTGAGTTCTGTGTCCACCTGAGGTGGAATATAAAAGGCATTGACTATGACCGAGGCTCCCAAGAAAGGTAGAAAGAGTGACATTTGATGGAGCTCCAGGTTGGGTGGGCAGGAGCATGTGAGAGGAGTAATGCTAGTGCTGTTTCACCAGCTGCTGTTTACCATCAGACACACCTGAACTCGACCAGCTGGATAGTGTAGTCTGGTACCGCTGGGTTCAGCCACGTCTCTGTGAAGCACAGGAGGTTGACAGGAAGAAAGTGACCAGTCTCCCTCCTCACCACTCCTATGACTGCTCCACTGAGCTCCTCCCAGACACTAGCCCCCCTAAGGGAAGAATCTTTTCTTTCTCTGGACCCAAGACCACAGCCATAAAGGAGTACATCAGAGACTCTTTGGCTGCTGCTCATTCACCCTTCCACCACCCTGGCAGGTGCAAGATTCTTTTTCGTGGAGAAAAAAGGATGGAGGTCTTCACCCTTGCATGGATTACCGGGGCCTCAACAAGGTGAATATCAAGAACCACTACTGTCACTGTTGGGGCACCTGGACGAAGGTGCAGCAGGCTCTACAACAGGCCTCTCAGCACCAGCTGTACTCCAGTACTTGGTGGACTGGGAGGGTTATGGCCCAGAAAAACGCTCCTGGGTTCCTGCCCGGAACATTCTCAACCTGGACTTAATTTGGGATTTCCACTGACAATATCCTGATTGTCCCCAGAGGAACATAAAGAGCCAGAGGGGGGGGGGGGGGGGTCAATATAGTATTTTGGACAATATAGTCTTAGTGCCTTTGTGTTTTTCCTTTTGACTTGTCCTGTTAACCTTCATTATTGTTTTCACCTGTCCCTGATTTGCTAGGCTATTTATACCCTCCCTTTTCTTTGTTCATTGCCCAGTCCTCATGTTCCTCATGTGAGTAAATAGCCACTGCCTTTGCTGCCTGCCTTTTTGAATTTTGGGATCTTTTATGATTTTTGGCCTCTTTGGCGCTTTTGTGAATTTTGCCTGATTACTTGTTTTTTTGTACTTAGTATTCATCTTTTTTAAGGTTGGATTGTTTTGGGTCTCTTTTTGCTCTTTTGGTGGACTATCTGATGTAGAGATTTTTTTTTTCTGTTTTATCCCCCTATCTCTGTCTCCTGGAGTTTCTCTGCAATTCAGTCCAGCACAGCCTTTGGACCAGTGGTTCAATTCCTGTCCAGGGTCACCAACCCTTAAACAAGTATTACTTAACCACTTGTTCTTAAAAAAAAAAAAAAAAAAAAAAAAGCCTAGTTCTGGAACAACATCCTATGGATGTTGGAGACAAAGTTCAACTTGTACCAGAATGATTGGAAGAGAAGGGATAGATTTTCTCAGGTCACCACAGATATGAAAGTGGCTCAATTACCACTTCAACCTCAATGTCAACACAGAAATGACTAGATGACCAAGCTGTCCATTATTATTTACTTTAGGCAAAGCTGCTAAAACATTTCTTTGTACAAAAGAATTTTACCATATGGGTGTAACAGCAAATATACACATAATTGTATATGGTCTTTTTAAAGATGACTCACCTGTCATGGTTTGTGTGCAGCACTCAGTCACAAGCTCCATGTGTTTGGTAAGGTTCTTGCGAAGGACCTTTTCTCTGATGCCACGGGGATGGAGAGCAGTCAAAATTGTTGTGAGTTCCTCAGGCTCTCTGATCCACCACCAACCTTTCACCATCTCTGGAGATGGAGAGTATCGTTTACTACTTAAGACTAACCTTCTGAGACAAAATCCATTGTACAATTATGCAAGTTTAATATGTGAACAACTCAGCATAGATTTTGCTAACAACTAGTAAGCTCCACCCTTGGTAAAGATGGCTAAAATATGTTTTGAAAAATAATCATTCAGTATAAATATGAGAGAAGTTGGCTTAATCATCCCATTAATCATGGCCTTTATGCTGGTTTATCTTTTTCAACACCAAATGCAAAACCCATGGCTCAAACCATGAGTAGGCATTCAAAGTTATTAACTGTTTAAACAAGAAATGTAACAGGGCACACCTAGGCAACACCTGTCAGTCACATGTTCCAATATTTATGTTCACTTGGGGAAAAAAAACAAAAACAAAAGGTGACATGTTCTAAGTTGTTTAACACATCTAGATGTAAATATCAAGAAATTAATGTTGAAATTCTGATCTGGTTCTGAGAGAGAGTGTGTGCTGCTAACTGAGCCAAAGGACAGAGCCACAAGCTGCGGAAATGATATTTGCACTGACAAACAAAAGACTAAATAAATGCACAAAATGTTTCATACTAGTTAGAAGTGGTCTGTGTATATATCATCTTTTGTTCTCAAACCCAAGCCATTCCAATACATTCATGGGGAATGTATATAATGAAATGCCACTTACGGTGCCTATAAAATGTATTCATCCCCTTTAAGGGATGTTTTACCCTTTTATTGATTTTATAAATCACTCATGGTCAATATAATTTGGCTTTTTTGACAAAAAGAATTACAAAAAAAAACCTCTTTAATGTCAAAGTGAAAACAGGTTTCTACAAAGTAATGTTAATTAAATAAAAATATGTAATGTGAAATAAGTGATTGCATAAATATTCAGCCCCTTTAAAATGACTGGCCTAATTCAACAGAGGTCCAGCCAACTGGTGCTAGTATTCTAACAGTTAGTGAAATGGGGATCACCTGAGTGCAGTGAATGTGTCAAGTGACTGTAGTATAAAGACACCTGTGTCTGGAAGGTCCAGTCACTGGTTAATCAGTATTCCTGGCTACCATTACACCATGAAGAAAAAAGAACACACTACGCAACTCAGAGAAAAGGTTGTTGAAAAGTATAAGTCAGGGGATGGATACAAAAAAAATTCCAAGGCACTGAACATCCCCCAGAGTTCAGTTAAATCCGTCATCAAGAAATGGAAGGAATATGGCACATGTCTAAATCTGCCTAGATCAGGCCGTCCTCACAAACTGAGTGACCGTACAAGAAGGAGACTTGTGAGAGAGGCCACCAAGACACCTATGACTACTCTGAAGGAGTTACAAGCTTCAGCAGCTGACGCAAAGTGGTGGCAGCATCATGCTGTGGGGATGCTTCTCGGCAGCCGGCCCTGGAAAGCTTGTAAAGGTAGAGGGTAAAATGAATGCGGCAAAATATAGGGAAATCCTGGAGGATAATCCTATTCAGTCCGCACTATGGCTTGGGAGAAGATTTATTTTCCAGCAAGACAATGACCTGAAGCATACAGCGAAAGCTAGACAGAAATGGTTTAAAGACAACAAGGTGAATCCAATAGAGAATTTGTGGCTTGAAAAGGGCTGGTCACGCCCGATCCCCGCGCAACCTGACAGAGCTTGAGCAGTTTTGCAAAGAAGAATGGAGTAAAATTGCAGTGTCCAGATGTGCAAGCCTGATTGAGACCTATCCAAACAGACTCAGTGCTATGATTGCAGCCAAAGGTGCATGTACTAAATACTGACTTGAAGGGGGTGAATATTTATGCAATCACTTATTTCATATATTTTTATTTAATTGACATTACTTTGTAGAAACCTGCAGCACTGTAAGTGTGTCCCAGATATATAACAGATTCTGATAGTATGTCCAGTGAGATCTTATCTTTTTTGAATGTACCAAACCCAAAAACTAAAGTAAATCTGGTAAAATATTATTAGATGGTTATTGTTGTCACTTATAGTATATATAGAACCCCAGTCCCAGCTTTTACCACCCTTCACCATGGGTACGGTGCTGGTGCGCCTGTGTTGGTGTGTTCACACTGCCATTTTTTTCTTGTTGCATGCTGGGTTGTTTGTGTGTTTGTCTCACTGTCTCTCATCCTCTCTCTCTCTGATGGCATGAAGGATAAAGTGAACAAAATGTTGACTGGCTTCATGGCTCCTCCTTCACTTTTTGTGACCCCCTGATCAAATCCACATGCAATGCAATTCTTTGTGGCTATGTTTTTATCTCGTGTAAGATTAGATTCTTATTTTCTTTTTCTTATTAGGAGTCCAAGCACAAAGGGCTGGAAACCCTATTGCTACTATCAATATATTTCCTATTATTAGGGGTCCAAGCACAAAGTGCTGGAAACCTATTGTTTTTGCTCAGATTTTCAGGGGTCCAATTACGCAGTGCCGGAACCCTATTGTTTTTTTAGGATTTTTCATCTTCTTCTTTTCATCTTCTTCTTCGTATGGTTAACCACTGAAATGAATCATGCAGACCAAACCATGAATCTTACAGAAATGACACACGACACAAAACATAGTACTTTATGCCTGAACCCAGACAAGCAAGATGGGCAAAACTGGTCTAACAGTAGCACTATAGTGCAAGCATTTACATTTTGTTGCATATCTCATAAACCGTGAGCTCTACAAACAAAATTCTTTTTCCCCTGAATCTGTCAGTTCTCCTAAACAAAAAAGCCTTGAGAATCATTTAGGGCCAAACCTAAGTACAACCTTTTTTTTTTTTTTTTTTATAATTTGCATAAAATGGATTTTTTTCCCCCCAGCTACTTAGTGGCAGTCCACTCAGGAGAGTGTGTGCCTCAATAATTATCAAAAACATATTTAGATTTGTAAGAAACCACAACATGTCGATCAATACTGAGGCGGAGCCTAATTTACTCAAACTTCTGTAATTCATGATTGCTTGGATAGATTTGGACAAAATGTCATAAGCATCCACAACATTCTGAGGTCATGTGCAGAGTTTGGGGCATGGTTATGTATAGGGGATGAAACTAGGGTCAAATAGCTGTTTTTCAGGGACCTTAAGGCCTGTCAAGCTAAAAACTGGTATGTTGCATCTAGCTGCGTCCTAAACTGTAAGTGGAATTATGATGTCAAACTGATTAGTTCAAAAACATGGCTGCCATTGGCCAATGAGTTTTCAGCAGGCATTTAACAGGGTTAACACTGAGATATTGACACAAAACATGAATGGTGGGTTTGGGTAGGGACTTTCTAGTACCCAATGCAAACTCACTCAATAGAAAGAAATTTCTTTGTCTGATTCTGTTCCTGAAATTTATTGAAAATTACCTTTTGGGCCATCTAGACTTGCCCTCCCAAATTTATTATAAATTGCACAATATGCAAAACCTATATATTTTTTTTTTTCCTAGGCCTAGGATTTTTTAAACTAATTTCACAATACTCAGAAGAATGTGAACCTCAATAATTATCAAAATATTAAGATTTGTGAACAATATGGTCACCACATTTCAATCACTTCTAGGCAGAGCCTAATTTACTCAAACAGCTTGTAAGTCATGGTTGATCGCATGGATTCTCACAAAACTTGAGAGCCATATAAAGGACAAGATTCATATGCAAAGTCTGGGGCATGGGCATACATAGGGCATGGCCCTAAAGTCAGTTAACTGTTTCTCAGGAACTGTACGTCAGATTGAGACGAAATTTGGTATGCTGCATCTATGTGCTGATCTGTAAATGGATTTATGATGATGGCATTAAAAAACATGGCCACGATCTGCCAATCTGCTTTCAGCAGCCATTTGACAGTGTTGAACTTTTTTCACAAACTGAAAAAAGTTAATGCTGGCTATAGTAGAAAGGTGTTAGAACACACAGTGCATCACAGTGTGCTGTGTGTGGGGCTGAGTAGCCGCACACCATTCAGAGTGCCCAAGCTGATGCCTGTCCACCACCAAAAGTGAGAACAATGGGCATGTGAGCATCAGAACAGGACCATGGAGCAATGGTAGAAGGTGGCCTGGTCTGAATCACATTTTCTTTTACATCATGTGGATGGCCGGATGCATGTGCGTCGCTTACCTGGGAAAGAGATGGCACCAAGATGCTCTATGGAAAGAATGCAAGCCAGCAGATGCAGTGTGATGCTATGGGCAATGTTCTGCTGGGAAACCTTGGTCCTGGCATTCATGTGGATGTTACTTTGACACGTACCACTAGGGCTGAATGATTAATCATTTTTAAATTGAAATTGCAATTTGAAAGGGTGCGATTTTCAAATGGCAAAAGCTATGACTACTTCTTCAAACAAGGTAATTCAAATATGGTAACAACAAGTGCATTCATCCAAGGAGGCTATTTGCCTCCTGAATGTATTACATTTCACAAGTTGTTAAACTAATAGGAGACCTTTCAACACTGCACATGCTGAGTGAATAACAAGCTAAGAAAGTGATTCAGCTAACTTATGAAAAGATGAGTGGGAGCGGTTCATCTTTGCAACAAAGTTTGTCTGCAGAAGAGCAAAGTCCTGCAGACGACTTGGTGCCTGAAAACACAGTATATGTGTGGAATTATTTTGGATTTTGAAGTTTTGATGTGCTTCAAAGGCAAGTACTTTGTTAAACCTGCCAAATGCCTGCATCAACCTCGCGAGGCAATACTACCTATATTAACATCTGAAGAAGCATCACATACAGCTATATAATAAATGCATGGCTAAAAGGTCCACAGATGAGCACATTGCTCCATCACAACCTCCGCAACTGACAGCCGAGCAAACTTCTACTGCTCAAGCGTTTGAAAGTGTCACACCCTATGAAAAAACTTCACGGTACTTTGCAATTACAGATGCCATAACATCGTACCTGGCTAAAGATATGGTGCCAGTTTACACCGTCACAAAAGATGGTTTTAAGAATCTTATTTAAACACTCAATAAAAGATACCGCACTCACTCTCGTACGTTCTTTAATCGAGTTGCCATCCCAAAACTGTACAATACGTGCAGGAAAAAGGTTGAAGCAGAGTTGAAAGATGTGGAATATTACATGACAACAACGGACATGTGGTCCAGCAGGACCACTGAACCATATATATCAAAGTCTCATACATGAGAATTTCGAATTAAAGAGTCATTGTTTACAAACATAAAACTTTCCCGATGGCCATACGGGAGAAAACATTGCTTCTGGATTGAAAGATGCACTATCATAATCAGGTGTGCATAAACACAGACAATGCAGCCAATGAACAATAATTCTAAAGCATTTGTTGAGCTTGGTTAATATTATTTACTATATATACTAATACATGTTTAACATTTCAAGTTGCATAAGTTAGCATAAAAAATTTTAATTTTAAAAAAAATTTTAAATGTTGTTCATTGTAAGTTCATCATACCTTAGGTATTAACTACCCAGTCAACACGTTAGATCATGCGATGATCACAGTGACATTGCCCGATCCTCATACTGTGATCCTCGCAGTGTGAGTAATACGTGAGCTCATTGTGAGGTCAAACGATCCTCATACTGTGATCCTCACAGTGTGAGTAATACATGAGTAATACATGAGTAATACATTAAACTACTTAGTACTAATAAGTGGACTACAAAATAGTTTAAATATTGCTCACTGGGGATAGACAGATGGACTTGTAACCTGAAGGTGAACCTGAAGGTCGTGGGTTCGAGTCTCGGGTCCGGCAGGAATTGTAGTTGGGGGGAGTGAATGACCAGCGCTCTCCTCCACCCTCAATACCACGACTGAGGTGAGACCCTTGAGCAAGGCACCGAATCCCCAACTGCTCCCTGGGCGCCACAGCAAAAAAGTTGCCCACTGCTCCGGGTGTGTGCGCGCACTTGGATGGGTTAAATGCAGAGCAAAAATTCCGAGTATGGGTCACCGTACTTGGCCACAAGTCACTTCACTTCACTTAAAAGTTTCACACCTACAGCACACATTACATACATTGAGGCAGAAACATGGATATGTTCTATATGTCTAAAGTATATAGAGAGATAAACCTTATTAACTCCTTATAAGCTCCTTGATTTCGTGTAACAACGGAAATATTCGACCGTGGAATTGCTGTTTTGTTCTGGAGAAATGGTGAGTGCTTTCTTTAATTGCTATTCACATACGCTGACATGATATTATAATGCCAATATGCACTGTGGCCTGGCCCCGTGTTAGCAAATTAGCCAGGTACACGTGAACCAGCCATCTTGCCAGCTCAGATGTAGAATGAGTTAAGCCAGGAACACACTACATGACTGTAAGGCTGATTATGAATGTAATTTGATACTTACAACTGATCACACCCAAACGTATTAGAGCCAGTTGCATTCAGTCGGTGTTTACAGTCAGCATTTAAAATCATAAGTGCGTTCAGTTCAGTCTTACAATGTTTAAATGTAATGTCAAGACCAGTAGTTGTTAGCAACTCATTGCAATGACATATTGTTCTCTGTGTTTCAGGATCTGTCAAGAATTTCCAAGGGGAAAAAGAAATACAAGTTAAGAATCGAAAAGGAGTCACCAAAACAACAGTAGAAGCAGAATGTGTTTCTGAAAAGAAAAGAAATTAAAATAAACAAGGAAACTGAATTGTATAAATACTTTGAATGAAATAAAAGATTAACTTCTACATGATGTTTGTGATATTACTTACAAATATTAGAGAACTTTTAGATCACAGTGAACTCACACTAAACTAAGAGAATGAGTTTAACACAGTGATATGACGGTGGTCTTACATGGTGAGCTCACAGTATGAGCGCACACTGAGTGCACTGTGACCTCACACTGACCATAGTATGAGCACACAATTCTCCTACAGCTGGAAGAAAAGAATGGCGCTAACTGCAGCCCAAAAATATTTGAATCTGCCTGAGCACTCATTGTTTAGAGTGTCCAACAAGACGGGGAACCAAAGCAAAAATAATTGCTAGGGTGGTGGAGCAATGTAAAGCTTTGAATCATGTGCCATCTGCAGACAGGAAAATAAGACATCTAACATGGACATGGCAAGACATAGAGGTGTTAGAATCCATCCACAAGGTTCTGCATCCCCTCCAAGAGTTTACAGATGTGCTTTCTGGAGAGGAATATGTCAGTGTCTCCTATGTGCCGGTACTTCACCTTTTGAGGACAAAGACTCTAACTGAAGGTCAAGAGGACACAGATCTCACAAGGGCAATCAAATGCGGAGTCCTTTAATACCTCCAGGAGCAATATGATGACCCAGCCACTCAAGAACTTCTGGATGTTACATCATTCTTAGATCCTCACTTCAAAACAAAATACATCAGTCAAGACAACATCCCGGCCATAAAAACAAGAATGATGACAGAGATGGAAGAAGCTGCAAGAAAGGTAAGAACATGACACTTGGCTTTATAAAGGTTTCTATAAGAAGAAATATATTGAGTATTCATTCCTGTTCTGAAAATCTGTTAAAACTGAAGTACCTTGGTTGTCATGTTTTTCTGAATGTTACAGGAGAACAGATCACATGCCACAGAGCCACAGGATTTAGCAGCAGCCTCAACTGTGACAGCAAAGAAACTTGGCAGCTATTTCAAGATTTCCACTGTGCCTCCAGTGGAATCTCTTCATTTTAATGATGGGGTGGAAGCAGGTGAAAACATTACCCCTGAACAGTGTGAAGATGTGACAATCAAGATGTGAACATTTTCTTGTTGGCCTTTTGGCCTCAAAGTTATTCATTTATTTTGCATGTTAAATGGCAAAAACTTTTATCACTGATTGTTGCAGCCTTACTTCAGGTTGTGGTCTGTTATTTACTGATGTAGAATTGTTTACACTGCTTGTGTTCTTAAATACAAGATTAGGATTTTATTTATATTTAAGTTATTTAACTTAAGTTTATTCTAGATACTGTAGTTATTTGTTTGATTTGTCATGACATGTTTGCATCATGACAGATTTACTTGATTTATCATGGCACAATGTTAAACGTTAAGTGGTTTTAAATAAACAGTAGTGCAAGTAACTGCATTGTTCCATCTGTTTTTTTTTAGTGTTAGAACATAAGTTTGTAACTATGCTTGGGGTCTTTGTTTGATGCTGTGCAAACTCTCTCTTTAAATCTCTAGCTCTTTTTAAATAATCGCATTTTAAATCGCAATCGCAATTTTGATCAGAAAAATCACCATTAGACTTTTTCCCCAAAATCGTTCAGCCCTACGTACCACCTACCTAAACATTGTTGGAGACCAAGTACACCCCTTCAGGGCAACAGTATTCCCTACTTCCACTTTCAACAGGATAGTGCACTCTGCCACACTGTGAAAATTGTTCAGGAACGGTTTGAGGAACAAAGAGTTCAAGGTGTTGACTTGGCCTCCAAATTCCCTAGATCTCAATCCGATTGAGCATCTGTGGGATGTGCTGGACAAACAAGTCCGATCCATGGAGGCCCCATCTCGCAACTTACAGGACTTAAAGGATCCACTGCTAACATTTTGATGCCACAACACACCTTCAGAGGTTCCTCGACAGGTCAGAGCTTGTGTGTGGCACAAGGGGGACCTACACAATATGTATATGCATGTTTGTGTGTGTACATATATATATATACACACATATACACACACACACAGTCCACTTTATTAGGAACACGTGTACAACTGCATATCCATGTTCCTAATGTTATCTAATTGGCCAATCATGTGGCAGCAGCGCATTGGAAAACTCACGCAGATACAGGATGTGTGAACTCTGTGACTTTGATCGTGGCATGGTTTTTGGTACCAGAAGGGCTGGTTTGAGTATTTCAGAAACTGCTGATTTCCTGGGAATTTCACACACAACAGTCTTTAGAGTTTACACAGAGTGGTGCGACAAAAAAACCTAAAAACACTGAGTGAGCTACAGCGCTGTGGGTGCAAATGCCTTCTTGATAAGAGAGGTCAGAGGAAAATGGCCAGATTGACATCTCAAAATGCACAAAGCATGAAATCTTTAGGTGGATGAACTACAATAAAAGACCACATCATTTCCACACCTGTCAGCCAAGGACTATGGCTATCATGGGCACAGACTCACCCAAAGTGGACAGATTAGGGAGAGAGAGGGGGGAGGGGAAAAAAATTAAATCATCTTTTTCCAGTCTTCAACTGTCCAGCTGTCCCTAATAAACCCGATTCCAAAAAAGTTGGGACACTGTACAAATTGTGAATAAAAAAGGAATGCAATAATTTACAAATCTCATA
>CM074989.1:15434063-15453493 GCA_037576825.1 Pangasius krempfi | reverse complement strand
AGCTGAGAACAATTAACTAATTAACAGTAGTGACAAGAGACGGCCAGAAGGGGCCGGTGATCCATGAACCGTGACACCTACAGGTAGATTACATCAGCCTACCTCCCTGTCAGGAAAAGCAGGATGTGTTGGTAGTGGTTAACAAGTTTTCCCATGAGTAGAAGCATTTTCTACTAAGAAAGGGACAGCTTCTCTCACTCCTAAAATCTTAGCCCGAGAAATCATACCTCGCGTTGGCGTCCCCAAATCATATGGACATTACTCAATGCAAGAGTAGCCTGCAGGTCCTTAAATGTTATCCTGGGGTTCTTTGTGACTTCCTGTAATATTATTCGCTGAGCCCTTGGAGTGATTTTTGCTGGACAGCCACACTGGGAGAGTAACAGTGAGGCTGAATTTCTTCCATTTGTTCAAGGTGGATGGAGGCCTTGAGGTGTGCAGGATGATGGGAGTGGAATAAAAGTTTCACTGCCCGCACCACTCCAAGGCATCATGAATGGTGGAACGCATGAAAAGAACCATCAAAGAAAGACTGTTCAAGATGTACAAAGATGGCCCCTCCACAGTGATATGTGGTATAAGACACTGGACCAAGCCCAAGGTGGACAAGTACAAGCTGGTTAAACTGGTCACCCATATATTAAACCTTTAGTTTTATTAAGTGTGCAATCTATGGATATTTAATTAGATGAAACCCTACTAATAAATCTTTGAAAAAATTCCAGTACATTCCAAAATTCCAGTCTTATCAAGATCCAGGACTTGAAAAGAATATAAACTAGCAAACCCAATTTACCTGTAGTGTCTTAAGAGTCTTCATATCAGAACACAACACATACATTAACTGACTAGCAGACAGGTAGAACTTGTGGAGAAGTGTTTTCAAATTTGGAACAGCCCCCAAATTCCAAATTTGGAATGGAAATTTTTATTAGTAATACAGTCCACTCCAAAAGTATTGGAAGGGCAAGACCAATTCTTTTGGGTTTTTTTTTTTCTATACATCTCATTTGTGTTTGAGATCAGAATATGAATATGAAATGACAGATCATAATTTCAGCTTTCATTTCCTGATATTTACATCTAGATGTGTTAAACAACTTAGAACCTGAGAGTTTTGGTCCATGACTACCCAATTTTTAGGTGTGCAAATGTAAAGGAACAGATAATCTTAAAGTAAATTAAAGTAAATAACATCTTCCCTGTATCAAGGGACAAGGATCATCTGGCCAAAGAGTTTAGGACAATACATGTTTCCATAAACTTATGTTAGGTGACTAAATATAACATATGGGCTTAAAATTGGACTTTTTCCTTTAATTGGATAACTATTTAAATGTTATCAGTATTTTGAATGTATTTTTAATCTTAAAATTTTTACAGCCATAACCAACATTTACTGTGTCTTCTCTGTTTCACATTACCTTAGCTTTTAGTTTCTCCTGCCTGATCTTCCTTCTATTAGCATCTTCCATCCTTTTCATTCTTGCCTAAGTAAGAAAAATTATAATCTGAGTTACAGGGTGAGCTTCAGAAATCTCAAAACCAACAAGTGATATCAGAGACAAAATATCAAAATCTACATATGATGACTGGGAATAAAATGCAGCTTGTGTCCAATTTGCAAGTCACATAAACAAAGCTTGGGGACATAGGGACGGGGAGGCAAGTAAGGGAGTCAGTGGAGGAAGAGAAGGAGTTGGGGAAGCAAGAGAGGGAGTCACAGCACACACTACATGCTGTAATGAAAAGTATGAGCAATTACATCAGGCACGGCTTGTATGCGTCATGTACGTGGGGAGATGAGTATTCATTTCCATGCTTTCTTACACTGGTTTAGTTAATATAACTTTCAAATATCAGTACCAACTGTCAGACTAGTATAAGTATGTATTACAATTGCATACGATTATATAAATCAATGCGTCTTTTATCTAGATTGTATCCTGATAACATTTTAATCACAGACATTTACACTTGCATGTGGTTGCATGTCTCTCTGGCCAGACAGACCGAGATCAGATAGCTTTATTACATGTTAATATGCCAATAAGATCATTATATCTGAAAACCAATTTCCCCGTGTTGTTCTTTGTTTTTATAATTTTGATAACCACATCAAAATTACATTTTTCACACCATTTTTAAATCTCACTAACAGGCGGCAACTTTTTTTTCATACATGGAACACGTACATCACTTATTGGAGGGGTTTTGGTTGTCATGTGGCTTGAAGAGATATGTGCATTTACACTTACGCACCCAACATATGCAAGACATGTGACTAATGTGTGTCTTAGAAATCTTAGAAAAGGGCTTTGAGTGATTGGATTAAAATCTGTTGCCAATCCATTTTGGTGCACTTATGTTTTCATTTTTTATGTGCAAATCACCACCCAGACATAATAATCCCGATAATTAAGATGCCTGAAATTACCAAGTATAAACAGGGTCTTTGAAGTGAACTGGATTATTCAAGTTTCCAGGAATAGTATGAAACATTGTACATTTAATTAATTTTAAGAAACTACTTTACCCAGAACAGTCAAGATGAGGCAGTGGATGTGACATATAACTTTATATCAGATATTCTTAGTCTCTGTTTCGTGTAACATCTGCTCAAATCCATTATGCTCAAAATATCTGTAAACATACAGTATGTAAATCAACCTCACCACCATCAAACACTGGAACGTGACACTGCCATTTATAGAGAAACAAAAGATACTTCACCTTTTTCTTCATTTTCTTTTTGATCTTGGCCAGTTTGATTTTATCTTCCTCTGTGAGCTCCTCTAAGGAAAAAATAGGAGAAAGATATGTTCTCTTGGATTTTGTAATTAAGCCATGTAATCAGCAAAAATCATTACTTTATGTAAGTAAAAAAAAAAAAAATTTCTTACACTCTTTATTTCTAAATGCCCTATGTCCATATGTTCTGATTTAATTTCCAGCCTAAAATCTTTAAATCTCACCCTTTGTCTCCAGTCTATTCAGCAGCCTGGCATCTGTTTTGCTCAGAAAATCAATAACTTTCAATTTGGGAGGTCTGCCTGGACGCCTACGTGGGGCACCCTTGGGCTGAAGGGCTCTAGACTGAGGCTTGACTTCCTTGTCAGGGTTTGGAGGGCGACCACGTCTGCCGGTTATTGCCATAATCATAGATGGAACCTCTTCATTGGCCAGAAGGAACCATTTCTTCCCCTGCAAGTCATAAAGGCAAGTCTATTACAAATACCTTCCCAAAATACATAAAAAAAGCAATATTTTAAGACATGTAATTTATGTGAAATAGACTTTCACTTAGACGATTCTTATAATACCAGTAAATCACACTTCTTGTTAAGCAACTCAAGTTAAGTTAATTCTGATGCTGAACATATGGATGTCTAATCCAAAATATCTCACCAGTATGAGACCCTATATTATACAGAAGGTCTCCAATGGTTGTAACTGTTTAACTATATTCTCTTTTAAAATCTTATTTATTCCCTAGAAAAGGTCTGGTCATTCACATAGTAAGCCTCAGGCTATTGCTTTACAAAAGCACATAAAAGCACTTTCTGCATTAAATAAGTCCTCTCCCCATCATTTGGGGTTTGAACATTCAATCATTCACACTGTCAATAAGGACACCCCACATGTGTGAGTCTAATGCCATTTCTTTGATACCACTACACTTGAGCCTTGATCACTGTTCCAAACTGTGATTACCTTCCTACAAAGGTCAAAATTCAAATTGATCAGAAGCTCATCCAGACCAAAAACCCCCCTTTATAGTTCTGCTCAGAACACAAACATTCTCCTTGGCATTTAGCTGATGTGGTCTGCACTCACAGACATAAACACAGATTTAATGCAGTACAAATTGGGGCAGTAGTGGCTCAATGGTTAAAGGCTCTGAGTTACTGATCAGTTTGGGATTTCAAGCCCCATCACTGCCAAGCTGACACTGTTGGGAGTTTGAGCAAGGCCCTTAACCCTGTCTGCTCCAGCTTTCTGTTCTTGACTGACAGAAGTGTAACCTGGCATGATCTGCTGCTGCTGTAGCCCATCCACCTCAAGGGTCTACGTGTTGTGCATTCAGACATGCTTTTCTGCTCACCACAATTGTACACAGTGTTACTGTAGCCTTTCTGTCAGCTCAGACCATTCTCCATTGATCTCTCTCATCAACAAGGTGTTTCCATCCACAGAACTGCCGCTCACTGGACGTTGTTTCTTTTTTGCATCATTGCATCAACTCTAGAGACTGTTGTGCATGAAAAGCCCAGGAGATCAGAAGTTATAGAAATTCTCAAACAAGCCGGCACCAACAATGCCATGGTCAAAATCACTGAGATTACATTACTTTCTCATTCTGATGGTTGATGTAAAAAGTACCCGAAGCTGCTAGCCCATGTCTGAGTGCTGCCACACGATTGGCTGATTAGATAACTGCATAAATAAGTAGGTGTACAGGTGTTGCTAATAAAGTGCTCAGTGAGTGTATATGTGAAAAATAAATGCTTTTTCTATAATCCCACGAAGTTTCCTGCCCACAGACCTCAGGTGTGTCTCGCTCCTCATAGAAGTCCCCCACAGGCATACGTGGGCTAAAACTGAAGTGCTCCCTTGTCACCCCCTTCAGATTTTCCTCATGCTTCTTCAGGTACTAAAAAACATATACCAACTCTGGATTAAAAAGGTTAATAAACAACAATAACACAAATCAAAATAAAAATCAAAATAACAATTCAGACAAGAAGCATATAAAATGCATAGAAGAGCATTATAAAAATGCATAAGCACTGATGGTTCTGCAAAGTCTTACAGTACAAACTTCCGTAAAAATTTAGTGAAAAAAGGATGACATGGCTACTATTCAGAGCTGTGACTGACTGTTTAACTAGTTCATGTCTATCAGAACTGCAGAAAAGACTAAGCCTTACCTTAATGACCTCAGGGAACTGTTTCATTCTTCTCCCACAGGGAGTGTAATACCATGTTTCTCCTTTCAGTCGGCCATCAAGCTTCCGCACACGAATCTCTCGCCTCCAACTAAAAAATAAATAAAAATAAAAAAGAGCCAATTATACACTATAATAACTTAAAAAAAGAATACTACTACTGTATACTATTCATTTGAGCAAGTTAAAAAAGTGAAACATTTCTGGATTGTCTTATGAGTCTGATTTTATTTATTTATTTTATATATAAGTAACAATTTATTAAACTTTACTATTCTGCAATACATTTATATACTGATACAAATCCACTGATTAAAAAAAAGAGATAAAAAATAACCAAGTAAAAAATACAATGGCATTTATATCAAGTTTCACTGATTTGGTTAATATTACTTTAGGTTAATATTTGGCATATTTACTTAATTAAAATATTACATTTATGCCTTCCTCACTTTAAAAGTTGTTTATAGTTTTTACCCATGAAGAAGAGGAAAGATGACTTGCTCTTCTGTAGCAATTCTCCGCCTTGGGGTTTTTCCTAGAGATAAAAAGGAGCCTATGAAGCCCAACCCACATAGCATGGTCTCTATTTTTGTGATCATGGCACACGTGGAAAAAAATGAGGCATTAGACTGTGACTGGGAGGTGAGATTGTAAAAATTAAACATTAAACACAATAATTCAAAATTTCAACTCAAATTAGATAAACTATTAATCTCTGTTCTAATCAATAAAATCATTCATTAAAATTTTGTAAATAAAAACTCTCTCTCTCAAAACTGTAAGTTCCAAAATTTTCAACAAAAAAAAAGAGACACCTCTAAGAAATGTTTTTACTATTGTTGAAAAACTTTATTTTTGATAAATGTCTGTTTCCCTGAGGTATAAATAAAAAAAAATAAAATAAAAAAAACTGTCTTACACCAATCTGCCGTAACATTAAAGCCACCTTCCTAATATTGTGTAGGTCACCCTTGTGCCACCAAAACAGCTCTGATCTGTCGAGGCATGGAATCCGCAAGACCTCTGGTCTGCAACAATGTTTAGGTAGGTGGTACGTGTGACATCCACATGAATGCCAGGACCCAAGGTTTCCCAGCAAAACACTGCCCAGAGCATCACACTGCCTCCGCCGGCTTGCCTTGTATGTAAAAAGAAAACGTAATTCATCAGACCAGGTTACCTTCTTCCATTGCTCCATGGACCAGTTCTGATGCTCACGTGCCCATTGTAGGCACTTTCAGCGGTCAGCATGGGCACTCTGACCGGTCTGCAGCTACACAACCTCATATGAAGCAAGCTGCAATGCACTGTGTGTTCTGACACCTTTCTAACATAGCCAGCATTAACTTTTTCAGCAGTTTGTGCTACAGTAGCTCTTCTTTGGGATCAGACCAGACAGACTAGCCTTAGCTCACCAAGCCCATGACCTTGTTCCTGGTTCACTGGTTTTCCTTGTTTGGACAACTTTTGGCAGGTACCTACCACTGCATACCGGGAACACCCTACAAGATCAGCCATTTTTGAGATGTTCTGACCCAGTTGTCCAGCCATCACAATTTGGCCCTTGTCAAAGTCATTCAGATCCTTAAGCTTGCCCACTTTTCCTGTTTCCATCAACTTTGGGAACTGACTGTTCACTTGCTGCTTAATATATCCCACCCCTTGACAGGTGCAATTGTAACAAGATAATCAACGTTATTCACTTCACCTGTCAATAGTTTTAATGTTATGGCTGATTGGTGTACATTACTATGGAGAAAAAACAAAGACAAGCTGTTGCTAACCAGCTCAAATCAGATAAAAATATATAAGCAGTGAAAATACCAATAAGGGCAATTAAGGCTATAACAAAAGGTTCATGTTTTGAAACAGTTGCACCAGGAACTGGCCCCATGAGCACACTGTCCCCACAACCACTGAGGAGGATTGTGAATGAGGAAAAGAGAAGCCCAAAAAGAACCCAAATGTAAGAGTTTAATTCATTCTTATGGTCGCCAAAAATTTCAAAATCATCTGTTAAATACCATTTTCATAACACTCAGTGTTGGGGCACCTGAACTTCAAAATCCAACTTTTCGGTCTTGCACACCATCAGCTTATTTAGCAAGACTGCAGCATACAAGGAAAACTATTTGATACCCATAGTAAAAGATGGTAGTGGATTATTAACTTTTCAGGGCTCTTTTGTGTCAGGCGTTTCAGAGGCTCTTGTGAAGAATGATGGCATTATGATCTTTCAAGTCTAATTAACCAAAAATGGTTGCCTCTGCCAGGAAGTTGGCAGCCAAAGACATAACTTTTAACAAAAAGATTTGCCATACATACTTCCAAATCATGACAAATAGTTAAAGAAACACAAAATGTTTAAATGTTTAACATGTTGAACAAAACTATGTGCCTGATGTCAAAATATCAGTTATTGCATCTATTATTGTTTTTATTTTTATGCTCACTTTCATAAAGGATGTCAATAATTCTAGAGGACGCTACATATTCTCGTTTTCTGTCAAAATTCCTGCATGCTTCCATGTTTGTAACGTGGCGAAGAGAGGTGCAGTTGTAAAAAGGATTGGGGTAAATGAAAACATTTTCAAAACGTGATTAAATATTGCAGTAGCACGTCTAATCACATCAGCTCCTCTCAGTCCCATGTGTGAATCTTTCAAAGCCAATGAGCTCTTTTCCTCTTTCCATCATTCCAATATCAGTATAAAAGAAATGGGCCTCCTCAGCATATGCCACAGAACTTGGAAGGATGTCAACTGCTTAACTGTATCATGCAGTACGTCTCTCTGGAAGCATATGCACTCATTATTTTTTTCCACTCATATAGTCTAGTTTGTCCTTTAATTTGTCTCTATATACATGGGGGATATAATTAGAGTAAAGCCATATACCAGCCTAGCAAACTGACAACATTAAATTGCACTTTTGTGCACAAAAACAAAACCCAATATTGTACAACAAAAAGTTAATCAAGGGTAAGTAAAGAAATCCTGGCTTTTGGTGACTTAGGGGCAGTATAAGACACAGTTCATGACAACAGTAACAATAAAGTTTTAAAGAGCGAGCTTGCCCATGTGTTTAATCTCTATGCCCCTGCACATTGACAAATGTGTCAATGGCAGTGGCATAAAAAAGAAAAGGTCAATGGGCTCCCAAGTGTTGCAACAGAAAAGCGTTTGCCCCATCATCTGGTGATGGCCAGTTTGAAACCAGATGATGCCACAGCCATCCGTGACCAGGAGTCCAAGAGTGCAATCACTTCCCTGTCAATCACAGTGCCACTAGCAAATCATTTGTGCCTGTGAGCTCATGCATTTGGAAAAGTCAAATAACACCTTCCTCCGAGTGTGTTATGCCACCCCTTGACCCTTCTTGGTGGTTGTGTTATAGGGGAAAAAATAAATAAAGTTTGACACAGAAAACTGTGAAACCTTTCAGTTCTGATGTGCTGTGTTGTGTATTATTTTAATCGTCCAGTTATACAAAAGGTAAGCAAGTATGTGAACAATGCCTCTACATTAGGCCAGGGTTGTATTTGATGCGTCACTGCACATATGAAATCATCTGTATTCCCCACCAAAGACATTCACACCCGGAGCATGAGTTTGAACCCTAAACTTGAAGTTGAACTTAAATGAAGTGAGTGACTCAACTGGCATTGCCCCTTTTGATTTGTGTTTATTTTTGATTTGTGGTGATATAGTTTGAACATCTACTGAAAAGCACTTGGTTGAAAAATATGTGAGCCTGAAACTCTTTTGAAACTCCACCTGCCTCCCAAGTCTTCCTCCACACACACCCACACATACAGCCACATCCACAACCACCGGGTTCTACAGTGTTGAATATAACTCCGGCCTAACAGATTCTGCTATAAGACACTGACCAGCTTGGGCCCACTGAATCATTCATGGCTCCCCCTCCTATAATCTCCTACAATGCCCCTAAAGCAAGTAGGTAAAATATTTGTAACCTGTTATCAAGTTGCTGTCATGATCGTCCTCCTTTGCTTTTTCATCCAAAACAACTTTGTTTTTGGATGACTTCGAACACTTTCCAGCAACTTCTTTTGTTCTGGACTTCTTCATATTCTCAGATTTTAAAACGGAGTGCACAACATTGTGGGTCAGGTGTAAGTCACTGACAAAGCCTCCTTTAAGCAGAAGCGATGAAGCTCCATCAGGAAGAGAGCTGGAAGAGGCAGATGCCTCTTTGGAAGTTTTGCTCTTCTTTGTTGCAAGTGGTAATTTCTCCTCATTTTTCTTTTTCCCCTTCACTTTTTCCTCTTTGGGAGCTTTAGGTGTTGACTTTATTCTCTTTTTCTTAATGTCTCTTAATGAACCTGACAAACAGAATGTTTAAAATTATTAAACAAAAAAGCAAAAATATAATTTATTAGTTTAATCATCAAACATTACATAAGCCTACTAGACAAACAGTTTCTTGACTATTCTAAAAACAAAAAGGTAATGCATGAATATAAACAGATTGTATTTAATTGGCCATTGGCCAAAAGACAGCTGCTATACTTTGAGCAGGAGAAGCTGAACCCTTCGAGGCCTTTGGCTTGTGTGCCTTCTTCTTTGTCATGGAACATGGGGTAGTAGGCAATGGTAGGCTGGGGTCTAGAACAGATCTACCAGTGCTTCCCTGCCCTCCTGTGTCTGCTTCTGCAAGGATGGTATAATTCACACATAAGCCAGAGCCTGACACATTGTGACTTTTTTCTTTACCCTCTGTTTTTTTGGCTATGAGAAAAACAGTAATAAAAATTATTTCCATCAGTCACTCCAAATTAACCCTCTGGTACTTTAAACATTTAATAAGTATTGTAGATATTTCATAGACGATAACAACTTTCAGTAACAGTCTGACATGGAAATTTATTAATTATTAGCCCAAACACTTTTTCCTGATTTATAAGCATTGCTGTCAAGAATAAAAGAGATACAGAACAGAACATACAGATCCAGAACATGTCACACATTTAAAGCTGCATTACATAACATTATATTACTTTTCACAGATTGTGTATTATAAGGTTCTATCTGGATTAAGATCAGTTTTGAGATAAAGGGCTTTAAATTTTTTGACATTCCAGCTAGCAAACCTCACATGGGATTGCTTTTCAAGTGGGATCATGAGAGAAACTCAGTCTCCTCTTTTGTTCTGGTAATTTATTTTACAAATTATAAACATCGAAGATATATTTTCTGTGCTAATATTTTAAATTGTTACTGGGGGTCACATTCAAGTTAGCCACTCTCAAGTTAAGTGTCATTTTCAGTATCTTTAAACACTGCACTAAGCGTAGGAATTTCGTAACAGAAACAGACAAATTTCCACATCCATCAACCTCTGCTAAACAAACTAACATTGTATCTCAAATCACATACCTGTGATTTAGACCAGTTTTCTAAATCACATCTAGACCAGTTTTCTTATCACGGTTAGTGTTTGAATTTTAACCTAATGAAAGATCTGTTTTGTGTACCAGACTTCTGGATTTTCAAGATAAATACTTTTGAAGCTAACATCAGAGTTTTCAATTTGAGATGCAGCTCATGTCAATCACAAAAGTGGAAAGTTTTAATAAGAAACAGCTTTTATAGTTTGTCTTGTAAGGTTTTTTTGGACTACACTGCTCACATTGCCACTGCTTCTGCATGTGTATGTAAAGTATAAATCAAACCCAGAACAACACAACACTTCCCACCAAAATGGCAAGTCAGTGCAAGAAATATTCCTTCGGGTTTAACTGACATACATTACACATACCTATGTTACTAATATAATAATGTTTAAATGCTGCAGTGTTATAAATACAGAAATAAAAAAAATAAAAAATTGTAGGGTGATCAAGGCTTGGAGGTGACAGTAAATTCATGTGTGACAAAAACTAATGTCCATTTGGGGTCAAAAATTTTGAGAATCTTGGGGCTACACTTTAAGGTTTCTTCAAAATTATAGAAGCGATTAGACAACAAGAAAATACATTTTGAAACAGTGGCGAAACACAGATAGAATCCTATTATGCAGTAAGGTAAAAATACTGCTTGGTTTTGTAAGGTTTTACTTGGATGTTCCTCATTATGCAATCCTACTATCTCAATAAACAATCAACAAATGTTATAAACTCAGTAGAGTAAGACATATTAAGCCTATAAAGACCACACTATTATCATGCATGCTTTTCAAAATGTTTTATTTTTCTGACTGCATTCTCTAAGTGCAAGAATTTTCATTATGTACATCATTAAGAGCCCAAAGTTTCTTTCTCTTTCAGCTAGCTACACTGAGGTTTTAAGTCTGATCTGCTCTGTCAACAGGATACTGATTGGCCTATGTTGCATATTTATCATGAATGATGATTAGCTAAGAGGTAGAGCCTTAAGTTTATCTGTGATTTTGGAAACACAACTTTTTTCCAAATATTACAACAAAAGCTTTGCAAAACAACAACAACAACAAAAAAAAAAAAAAAAAAAAAAACAATACCACAAAAGACACCCTGAATATCGCCTGTCGCCAATATCAATATATTGATCAAGTTTATGTGGTTAAATGCCAGATAGAACCTTATAATACAAATATAAAATATATTATTATATTTATAATATATAGTTTTTTCAGCAACCTATGATTTACTAAAGTGAAATCAAAATGCTAATTCAACACAGAAATAACTAAACTTATTGAGCTGCAAACTTTTCAAGCAGTCACATTTTGATTACATGACTAATTTAATTAATTATTGAACATAATTATTGAACAGTTCGAAGAATGAATAACCAGAACCCTGAGTATTAATTCACAGATTTTTTTGAATAAAGATTACATAGCCTTACCTTTATTAAACTCAGAGAAGTCATTTAAAGATGAAAAATGCTGTGAGGTGTCAGCCTCTGGAGTGTCATCTAAGGAATTATGAATCTGAGAATTATCCTTGAGTGGTATTGCATCATTGGGGTTCTCAGTGGTCAGATCCATTGCATCGTTTTCACAATATGGGTCTGTCTGGTCATTTTCTGGCAACATACCTCCTGAGTCTTTGATGATGGACCCATCGGCAAACATGAAGGAACCTTCATCCTGGGTGTGCTCACAACAATCCACTGCTTCAGACTTATTAATATAAATTATCCCAGGCAAAGATATGTAATTCCTAGCCTCAGTATCACATAAATCATTTAAGGTTTTATCATTTCCTTTCCCAGAAGTTGCTTGGTTCTTGCTGGTGCATATATCCTTTTCTGGTTCTTTTGTACAGGGGATACTCAAAGATGACTCTGGGATTTCACCAAGAGCTTTACTGGAGGGATCTGTGTGGCCCTCCTGTTTACACACTGAATTCGTCTCTCTGACTTTATGGTGAGTCCAGCTAACTTCAGATACACTGTTGGTTTTCATTGTAGAACATGACATGTCAGTGGTCTGCTGCTCTGATTCATGAGAAGCTGCATGACTTGTTCCCTGACAAGAAGATAATACAGCATTTGTATTAGTTACAACAAGGGGAAGCTCAGAGAACTGCTGGGCAGATAAAAGCTTTTGAGAAGAAACAGAAGCAGTAAAAGGAAAAGTAGAGGCAACAGCAATAGATGAAGGGAATGTACAAAGAATAGAATTATCAACAGCTGTATCAGTCAAAAAACTGTTTTGAGGACTTGGGAATTTAGGCGGGGATACCAAAGTCCTTTGTGCAGGTGCCAATGAGAAGGAAGGCCTGGGGAGTACAGGAAGATGTGTACTTTGAGATAAAGGTGACTGGGTAATCTGTCGAGCCCTAGAATCTTGGTTCTCTACCATATGTGAAAGGACTATATGTCGAACTGCAGAGGTCTTGGAAGATGATGCCAGAGACTGGCTCTGAGATATAGTTACAAGTGATGTAGATATCGCAGGAAAAGATGCTTTGGAGGCTTGACTCCTTTGAGAACTAGCAGATATTGAAGTTGAAAGTGCTGCAGGCACTGTAACAAAAGATGGAGACAAAGAGACCACAGGAGGTCTTAGTGTTTGGACTTTTAATTGAGGTGTGGTGAGTAATTGAGGAGTGGAAGCCAATGCTGATGTGGTACTTCTTCCAGGTAAAACTGAAGCATGTACTGACAGTGGTTGAGGAGGTACCAGAGTGGGCTCAGAAATAGCTTGAGGAAATGCTGTTGCCATTGATGGCGGCGTGGCAGGTAGAGGAGTTGGACTCAACTCCTTGAAAGTGGTTTCTATGTCATGACACAGTTTTGCAGGTTCCGTATCCACAACTGACTGCTGGACTTGCAAATTATGGTCATTAGTGGGTACTAGGGAAGTTCCTGAGGCCTTCACAGGTAAATTGTCACTTGTGGACAGCTGTTGGAGTGCAGATGTCCTCTTAGTACCACTGTAATCTTGATCCACTTCTTGGTATGAATCATTTCTACAGACTGGAGCCAACAAAAAAAAAAGATAAATTAGTTTACTAAATGAAGTGGGGAATATAAAAATGTATAAAATGTGTTTTAACAGGTGTGGTATTTTAGGTGATTGTGAAGTAGCTTTTCAGTAGTATAATAAGTTCCATGTTCTGCAATGCTCATCAAAACTAAAAATTACCCTAATAACACAAAGTCACACATGGCACAGTGATGGCATCTCATGTTCATAACAATTAGGCAGCCCAGCCTATACAAAAAGCATCCTATTGTCTTATGTTTTAATTAAGGACATTAAAACAAACAAACAAATAAATACACACAAACAAATAAATAAAATAGTGCATATCTTTGTTAGTTCTCACAGCTCAGGCTATCCTTAAATTTATCTGGCAAACTATGAAGCCTTCCCCTGCTGACCTGCGCCCCTTCCTCAAATGCCTTAGGGTGTTTGGTAAGATGTTGCCGCCACCAACATGGAGTGAATTTTGAAACCTAATATTGCTGCCGCTGTCTAGAACTATTTTGCTTTTAAACCACAAATTAAGGAGAACAGGTAAATGTGGAGGAAACACTGCTGTTTTAAAAAAATAATACTAATAAATTAATTAATAAATAATAATAATAATAATTAATAAATAATAAATTAATATAATGATAAAATAATAATAATACAGGAATAAAATGAATCTGCAACACCATTTAAAACACAAACCCTACATCTACACACAGCTTATACCAACTTTTTGGCATTTAAACAGTACCTTTAATAGAGCGAGGGAGGGCTTCCTATATGAACTCTCAGATCAGTATCAACGAGCGTGGTCATTTAAAATGAATGAACTTAGTATTGACAATTTGTGTTTAAATGAAAAATAAAGCACTCCCCTTGAAGTCCACATCAAAACCACAGGTTTACATAAGACAAGTTGCAATCATTTGACAAAACTGAAATATACCATGAATAAGTTTTAGTACTTTAAGAAAGCTAATGGCTCTTTGCAGTTAGAGTGGACCATGAGCTGACACTTCTGCTCTGTGATCAAGCTCCTTGCAGATCAGTGCGAGAGAGTGAATGATCTCAAGAGTACTGACAGTGCCGAAGGCTTGCACAAATCACAGAAAGGCAGTGATGTGTTCTCAGTGCACATTTTACTTTGCTTTTTATTTTCTTTCTTTTAGTGGAGACCTACATTTCATTATTTCATTGTTTAAACTGATGGAAAGGATAGTTCTATCAGCAAGCTACAATGAACTGCCATGCTGTATGGTATAGCTTCAGTTAATGTCCACATCAAACATCAGAATGGTGAAAAAGTGTGATCTCAGTGACTTTAACCGTGGCATGGTTGTTGGTACCAGACAGGCTGGTTTGAGTATTTCAGAAACTGCAGAATCTCCTGGAATGTTCACACATGACAGTCTATAGAGGTTACACACAATGGTGCAAAAGGCATTGAGTGAGTGACAGTTCTGTGGGTCGAAAAGACTTGCTGATATGAGAGGACAGAGGAAAATGCACAGATTTCTTCGAGCTTCCAGGAAGGATATATTAACTCAATCACTCTTTACAACTGTGCTGAGTAGATGCTCAGCATGCACAAAACATTGAACCTTGCGGTGGATGGGGTCCAACTGCAGAATCCCACATCAGAATTCACTCGTTTCAGCCAAGAACAAGAATCTGAGGCCATCATGGACACAGTCTCAGCCAAACTGGACAGTTGAAGACTAGAAAAAAAACACCTGGTCTTTTTCCAGTCTTCAATTATCCAGTTTCAGTGAGAAACTGTCTTAAACTTGACCAGAGCTCTAAGTGTGATTGCTAATGAGCTGAGCCCTGAATTCAACTGACAACAGAAAAATTGATAAACATACTCATGTAGAAAGAAAATTAGAACATGTTCAAACACTTTCAGTGCATTCAGACCTCTTCATTTTTTTCCATATTTTATGTTGCAGTATACACTTTTTACCCCATAATGACAAAACAAAACCAGATTTGTGATAACACTGCAAGTTTGTTAAAAAGAAAAAACTGAAATATCACATTGACAAAAGTATTCAGACCCTTTGTGTGACACTTGAAATTTAGCTCAGGTGTATATCATTCTGGACCATCTTTGAGATGTTTCTACACTTTGATTGGAGTCCACCTGAGGCAAATTAAATTGACTGGACATGATTTGGAAAGACATACCTTTCTATATAAGGTCTAACAGCTGAAAATGTGTATCAGAGCAAAAATCAAGCCATGGTCAAAGAAAGTGCCTGCAAAGCTCAGAGACAGGATTTTGATGAGGTGAGAGGAGATGAGATCTGAGGAAGGCTACAAAAAAATTTCTGCTGCACTGAAGGTTCCCAATAGCACAGTGGCCTCTATAATTATTAAATGGAAGAAGATTGGAACAACCACTACTCTTCCTAGAACTGGCTACCCAGCCAAACTGAGAAATTGGGGGAGAAAGGTCTTGGTCAGAAAGGTGACCAAGAACTCGATGGGTGGGTGGAGATGGGAGAAACTTGGAGAAGGTCAACCATCACTGCAACACTCCACCAATATGGGCTTTATGGCAGAGTGGCCAGACAGAAGTGTCTCCTCAGTGCAAGACATGAAATCCTGCTTGGAATTTGCAAAAAAAGCACCTAAAGGACTCTCGGACTGTGAGAAACAAAATTCTCTGGTCTGATGAAACAAATTGAACAAACACTGAACTGTTTGGCCTCAATTCCAAGCAACATGTCTGGAGGAAACCAGGCACTGCTCCTCACCTGAGCAATACCGTCCCAATGGTGAAGCATCATGCTGTGAGGGTGTTTTTCAGCGGCAGGAACTAGGGAATTGGTCAGGGTAGAAGGAAAGATGAACACAGCAAAATACAGAGATATCCTTTAAGAAAACCTGTTTTAGAGTGCTCAGGACCTCAAATTGTGCCGAAGGTTCACCTTCCAACAGGGCAATGAACCTAAGCACACAGCCAAGACAGCTCAAGAGTGGCTTAGGGACAAGTTTGTGAATGTCTTTGAATGGCCCAGCCAGAGACCAGACTTGAACCCAATCAAACATCTCTGAAGAAACCTGAAAATGGCTGTCCACCAGCAGTCCCCATCCAACCTGACAGAGCTTGAGAGGATCTGCAGAGAATAACTGCAGAAAATCCCCAAATCCAGGTGTGCAAAGATATACAGATAAAATCTTTATTTAATCTCAAAAATTTAATTTTAAGGGCATATCTTGCCTCTAGCTAGCAAAAATGTTAATTTACTTAAATACACCACAGAAAAAAAATTATTTATTGTGAAATATATAACTCAAATATAAAGAAAATTTATATTCAAATACTTTTCTCTGCTTCAAAGCTCTGTACACTAACAGTGACATGCAATACACAGGTGTTATTGCTCTTCATTTGTGACACAAGGACTACTTGTCATACCAAATAGCAAACCCTCATTTGCATTGCTTTTACGTTGTATTGCTTCAGTTAAAAGCAAAACAATTAAACACTAGATGTGTGTGTCTAGTGTCACTAGAGGTGAATCTTATGCACCATTAAAATCAAACATTTCAACGTGCAATTCTGTTTGTGTGAAATACAATACAAATAATATTGCATTTGGTTAGTGAAATACAGAAAAGCAAAAGCTTTATTGCATTACTCTTACAATAAGTTAACTCTTCAATAATAAAAAAATAAAAATAAAAAAAATAAAATAAAAAAATTAACGAGAGGATTTCTATTTAAGAATTAATGCTGACGTCAATCAGAAGTGAATGCAATGCAATCCTGAAAACAGCATGATCATCCATATAAAGGAACACCCGTTAAAGGCTCTTTGTTTCTTCACTCCTCCTGCAAAAATAGTGAAGTGTGGCCAAGTATGGTGACCCATACTCAGAATTTGTGCTCTGCATTTAACCCATCCAAGTACAAATAAATAAAAGGAACAAGAAACATCCAGTGAGCAACCATTCTATGATTGGAAATGTCTTGTTGATGAGAAAGGTCTGAGATGAATGGCCAGATTGGTTCAAATAGACTGGAAACAAATATACAAGCTACAGCAACTCAAATAACCACTCTTTACCCTCGTGAGCAACAAAGCATTTCAGAAAGCACAAGACATTGAGCCAAAGGGCTACAATAGCTTAATACCACATCAGTTTCCACTTCTGTCAGACAAGAACAGGAATCTTAGGCAACAGTAGACACATGTTCACCTAAGATGGACAGATTAGGGAAAAAATAGGAAAAACATTGCTTGGTCTTTTTCCAATCTTCAACTGTCCAGTCAATTAGCCTATATATACACGAATATACATTATATGGCGAAAAACCATCACACCCTTTTGTGGGCCTTCCCCAAACTATTGCCACAAAGTTGGAAGCACACAATTGTATAGGATGTATTTGTATGATGTAGCATTACAATTTCCCTTCACTGGAACTAAGAGACCTAGCCCAAACCTGTTCCAGCATGGCAATCCCTCTGTGTACAAAGCGAGGTCAATAAAGACAAGGTTTGCCAAGGTTGGAGTGGAAGAACTCAAGTGGCCTGCACAAAGCCTTGACTTCAACCACACTGAACACCTTTGGCACCTTTGGGATGAACTGGAATGCCAACTACACCCCAGTCCTCCTCGCCTGTGTTAGAGTGGAGGATCAGCCATGATACAGCACCCCTGGACCAGGGTTAAGGGCCTTGCTCAAGGGCCCAACAGTGAAACCAGTATGATTAAAAAAAATAACAAATAAATAAATAAATAAATAAATAAATAAAGAGTATGAAAGCTGGCTTATAAGTCAGTTCCATTTGCCAAGTCATCTTTTAATTCTGTGCAACATGTTAGAGCCTTGCACTAATTCGACCAGCAAAAAGATTGTGTGTCATTCCTGTGCATGTCCAAGTTTTGTCTGTACTTGGATTTCTTGTTACTACCATGTTTCAAAGAGAGTTAAGTGACCAAAAATATCAGAGCACATCAGAACCTCTAGTGGGGACGCAGTTACTTCACATCAGCATCTCATCATGCGTCTGTAAAGCAAAGGTTTCCTAGGCCTTTGCAGTCAACTCTGCCATGAAGCAGTGCTGTATCTTATCACCTTTCTTCTCATTTTCAGTATGAACTGTATTCATAAAGACGACTGTCAGCATGGAAGGACGGGGCTTTTGCTGGAACTTCACCAGCTGCCTGGAGGACTTTGACTTTACTAACATTGCTGTGCTATGCAGCACTCACATCGACACCAGGACATGCAACCAAAGAATAATATCATGACAATGACCGAAAGCCAGATCAGCCTCAAGCTCAGCCTCAAGATCAGCACCAGAAACACCAAATACATGAGAATGAACAACAGGTCAGATGCAGCCATCACCCTAGATCGAAAAGAGAGAAAGAAGGTAGGTCATTTCACTTACCTCGGATCCAAGATGACCGAGAGTGGGGATGCTATAATACTAGTCCAGGAGTGGATCTTGAAAGCCAATCAAGCTTTTGAAGCACTTAGAAGCATTTGGAGGGTCAAGTATCAACACTAATGTCAAAATAAGGCTGTTCAAGAGCAATGTCTTCAGCACTCTCCTGTACAGCACCAAAGTGTAGATGACCTACACATTTTCTGGCCCAACACCATCTCAAAAAAAGAGCTGCACAGGAGGACAGGCACCAGGCCCATCACCCATGAAATCCAGATGCAACAACGGAAGTGAATTGGGCATGTTCTCCATGCCATCCACATCCCTGTCCAGAGTTGACCTCTGCTGAATGCCAGACGGCTGTAGACAGAGAGGCTGACCAAAGAAGACCTGGAGGAGGACTGTAGAAACAGTAGGGATGGATCTGGGGCCACTTGGAGAGATGCGCTGCTGACCAACCATGATGGTGAGCTCTAGTGGTGGTCTTATACACCACAAAATGTGAAGTGGACTAAGTAGAGCTCAAAGTCAAAGTCAAAGTGGAGTTTATTGTCATTTCGGCCATATACAAGTACATAGTGAAACGAAACAACATTTCTCCAGGACCAAGGTGCTACATAAGACAAACACAGAACTA
>CM074989.1:15404662-15426297 GCA_037576825.1 Pangasius krempfi | reverse complement strand
TTACTTTTGTTTGTGTAAAGCTGCTTTGAGACAATGACCTTTGTAAAAAAGCACTATACAAATAAAAATGAATTGAAAATTGAATTGAATACCGGGCATCTACTGTATTTGATGAGTTAATTTGCTTAATGGGTGAGAAAGTAAACGACTGTAGCCGACAGCATGCCAAGTAGTTCTCAGTAATCATAGATTCAACCCCCGATATCTCACACTTTGACCAGTTGACATTTGTTTTTATATTTATCAGCAAGGAAGGGAAAGTGGTGGAGAGATTAATTGGTTTCACACCTACTCACAGCCACATGGGAGCAAATCTTGTTGAACGTATGGTTCATAATCTGGAGTTCGACTTGTCAAATTGCCGGGGACAAAGTGAAAATGTCCAATACTAGATGGAGTTGTAGAGCTGACTTCACCAAAGCTCTGAAAGAAAACTACAGTGCAATAAGAGAGGCCTTGGGAAGGTTCGCAACAGATGTGGAGGAGAAGGATGATGCCAAGCTTGAGGCTGCTGTGCTCGGTCATAAATTGATCAGTTGGAGACTACAATAATGGTGAATCTACGGGATACTGTGATGAGTGGGGTCAAAGCCACAAGTGACATTTTGCAAAAGCGATATAAACTTAGATACTGCACAGCGACTGCTGGGATCTCTGCATTTGTTTGTGGCAACACTCAGAGATCAATTTTCTCAGTTTGAAAAGGCATCTCAGGATGTGAAGGGTGTGACACACTTCTATCACCACAAGACAGCAGTTGAGACAAAGAAAAACCTCTGCAGATGAGTCCATAGATAATGACCTGATGCTAAATGAGAGTCAACAATTCAAGGTGGAAACATAATGTGATTACTGAAAGATTGCTGTCCTGTATTGACTAACGCATTGACTTGGGACTTGAATGGACTATTTGGTGTTTTGTTTGATACAGATATAGACTGTGATGGTGCACGTAAATGCACTGCTGCGCTGGACAAAGACTTTGGAGTTCATAAATGTTGTGCGGGAAGAGAAAAAAAACATTCACCCAAGGAGATGCTGCAAATTCTGTGAAAAAAAATGGGCTTTACCAAGTGTGTTCGTTGCACTCGGGCTGTTCTTAACCCTGCCCTTTACCAAATGCGGGAGCAGGAGATAATTCTCTCAATTATAAAGAGGGAAGAATGAACTCAGGACTACAATGAGACAGAAACACTTGTCTGCACTCTCCCTGCTGGTCACTGAATCCACACTAGTCAAGGGAATGGACTTTGAGGATTTAATTCATGACTTTGCATACACAAAGTCAAGAAAGACATTCTGCTAAAGGTAAGGCATACTTACCATTATTTCTAGGCAAATATTTGATGCTGCTGTCAATTTGATATTTGTGGAACGGTTTTCTCTTTTAACTGGGTACTCAGTTATTGATGCTTAAAAAGTCAGTGTATGCTGTATATGTTTCGCTGTTTGTTTTCGTTGCTGTGTGTCTCTGTGGTGCTGAATTCGGCTGTTGATATGGTTGCTTGCAACAGTCTTTCTTGGGCTTGCCTTATTTGGTATGTGTGAAATGATTTCTTTAGACGTACTCTAATGGTTTTGCATGTAGTCATACAGGCCATTTATGATAGGAAATAATGATAAAGCATGACCTTGCATTGTGAGTTTCATTCAGATTGAAGCATCAACCTAAGGGCTAGAATGGCATTTTTAGGCCCATGTCTATATGAGACCATATCTACGGTGTCAGGTTTTTTGGTTAGGTTTTAAATTTTTCTGTATTATGCGTGGTGAGCGTGTACTTTATCTATAAGTTCATGTAAATCTATGGTCTTTCTTTATAGTTTTTTTTTTTTTTTTAAACATAATAAGTGGGAGCAGGGGTGGCACTTCAAGTATGGTCCCCTTAGGGCACCACATTGTGTTAATCCAGGCCGAGTTATATGGAACTTCTGGAGTTTACGCATGTAATGCAATAGTGAGTTCAGCAGGGTTAAATGATCTATCTAAAATCATCATATCGCCCACCCCTATTTACTGGCAGAGAGTTCTTTCTCTCTGCTTTCAGATGCTCACTACACGCAAGTCATCAACGTGAAAGTTACAGCAACTGTAACTTCTGAAGATTACACAATTTCTGCCAAATTTTACATGAGGGATAAAAATACATGGACATTTGTGCTTTAAACCCTAGTGGCTCCGTAGAAAATTGTCATCACCCTGACAAGTGGTATTGTAGTATCCCAAGAGAGAGTAACTAGGATCAATAAAACAATGTCACTTATTCATTCATCTTCAGTAAACACTTTATCTTTTGCCCACCTACTGGCATATTTTTGGGAGGTGGGAGGAAGTCAAAGAACTCGGAGGAAACCCAAGGGACACAGGGAGAACTCCCCACAGAGAGTACCCCAAGCTGAGGATCAAACCAGGGACCTGGGAGCTGTCACAAGGCAATGCAACCATGCTGAACACACATAAAATGCTCATCCAAAATTTTTCCTGTGCTATCCAAGCATAACAGGGGCTGACTCAATAACCTCAAACCATCCACCCATTCTAGTTTCCTGTTAGCTTAGACGTAGTGCACCTTCTACTAATGTAGCCTTAGTCTCCACACTGGTGGAACAGGCAGTTAAAGGAATCTGATATAGCCCTCAGCCTATCTCTAGCATAAAATTTGGATAAAAGAGTTGTCTGCCCTTCCTACAAAGTCACAAAGTGACGGTGACATAATATTTGTTATAAAAACCTTCACGCAACATCACTGTTCTTATTAGGATGATTAGGTTAGGTGTTTAATTGTTAACGTCATCCAAGAATCACTATTACGTCATATTTATATTATTTATAAATACATTTAAAAAATAAATAAGTAAATAAACAAACAAACAAACAAATGACATGCAAATAAATAAATAAATAAAACATAATTAAATAGACATTTTAAATAGAAAAAAAGATTTAAACATATAAATATTCCATACTGAGCAAGTCAGAAAATCTGTGTGTTTTGAAATTAATTTGGGATAATAAATTATAGCACTGTCTGATGACATTAAAAGCAGGACACTTAAGTAAAATGTGCTTCAAAGCCAGATGAGTAACAAAATGGTACCTCTTCACCCATCAATAAAAATGTATGTAAAGTCTTGACCCATACAACACTGTGTATACAGTCTGACCCCAATGACTTTCAAAAGAAAATATCAGTCTTCTGCCAATAATAGGATTGATTTCATGCAGTTTGATATTCTCACATTAATCCCATTTCACTTGCCACTTGCTTACAATATAGAACTTCAAGACTGGTCTGAGGTCTGATGGTGGTAAGGTGCTCATAGTTTCTCATTCCATGAGCCTTTTTAGCAGCCATGTCTGTATATATTATTCCATTGTTGTATATATATTCTATATATATTCAAATATATTCTATATATATTCAAATATATTCCAGAGCAGTGGAGCTTTGTCCTAGAATGCAGATGATTAACCACTAGTGCTGCAGATACACAATTGTCCACTTTAGAGCCATGTGTGTGTTTGTAAGTGTATGAACAGGAAATCTTATGTCAAAACTGCTGCTGGTACACAACTGAGTCATTAACTTTTTCATTGTAAGAAATATCCAAGATAATGCTCGGTTTTCTTTCAAATTCCATGGGGGTTTGGAGCAGAGATGTGTCTGGGTTAAAATGTCAAGACTGACATCAAAGATTTCTAAATGGGGTCTTGCACGTAGCCCAAACGGAAGGATGAACTTGGGTCTGGCCTCATACAAATGTAAATGCTGGAGATGAAAAACTGGAGAGTAGACTGGATTGTGATGGTTTGTCTTGAGCTTGGTTGCATACTGAATAGCCAGTTTCAAGCTTCTGTTGTTCACTGAGGGTTCACTGGCTTCGGCATATAGGCTCTGAACAGGAAAGGTCCTAATTGCCCCAAAGCTTGATGATGTACATTGTCCAGCATTTGTATTTGCAATCTTCTGGCAGAACCATAAATTATACTCCCATAGTCTAATTGTGATCGGATGGTACAGACTGTACATTATTACTACACCTATACGGGACACTGGTCCAATCTCGATTACACTCCCATATTCTAATCTTGATCGGACCAGTGCCCCGTATAGGTGTAGTAATAATGTACAGTCTGTACTATTTTGATTTTGCAAACACCATTATAATATCAAAGACTTTATGATATCTTTTCATTAGGAATTTCATATGTGGGATAAACGACAGTCTGTCATCTAAAATAAGACCTAAATCTTCACCTCCTTTACAACTTTGATATGGTCTCCATCTATGTACAATTCTGGGTCTGGATGACCCATGTAACAGGAAAAAGTGTGTATAGACAGTATTTGTTTTAGAAAATTTGAACCCATTACTGACTTAACACATATGAATCATATTTATGCACAATTGTAATTGTCTTTCTAGTAGTATTCATATTTTGCCCCTTGAAGCAAATACCCCCAAAATGCTCCAAATGCCCCCAAAAACCCCGAATGTTGTATCATAAGCTTTCTCTAAATCCAATAAGATTGCTACAGTATGTTATTTTTAATAAAGGTTTAACTTACTGTACATATGATTCTAACCTAACATGGTGAAGTATACCCCTCCCCAAGCTAACGCCATGCTGAAATTCACTCATCTGACTGTCAGTTTCTAGCTTCCAGACAATACAATTAACCATTCTTTCCACGGTTTTAGAAAGACAACTAGTCAGCTATAGGGTGGTAATTGTTGGGACCATTATGGTCCTTTAATGGTTTAGGTATGGGTATGATTACTGTTTCTTGCAAGGAGAGTGGTATGTTTCCTGATGTCCAAACTATATTAAAGTTTTTAAGAAGAGAGAGAGCACTATGGAGAGTGTGTTTTATACACTAAAAATGAATCTTGTCTGTCCCAAAGCGACTTCTTGAAAGACTTCTCCCATTTAAAAGAGCTAATTATATTGTTCTTTCTGTTCCTGCTGTACCCATATTGCTTGGTATTCAGGAAGGCAGTTTTGTGTTCAGGAGTTCTTTTCAATCATCTCTGCTAGCTTGTTTGCTATTTCTCATTTTTTGGTAAACAGAGCGTCCTGTTTAGTATGCTGGTTTTTTGCTTTGCTTCCTTTAACCTTAATCATATGCATCCTATTCCAAACACTTTGTTGGTGTATTTAAAGTTAGGCTTGATAAAACCTGTCAATATTTTTATTAAACTTTCTTTGTTGCAGTAATAATTATGCAAGCTGTCTTTGTCTTTTATGTCTTTGCTGTTGTGAGTCTTTCTGCCTTTTTTATGGGCCTCAATATCCTTTCTACAGTTTTAATCAAAACCATGGATTATATCTTCAATTTGGTTTTACTGACGTCTTTCGTATAACTTTATCTGCAACTGATATTAAAATACATTAGTGAACCACTTTATTGGGTCCTGAATATATTTAGGCTCTATACTAAACTACTTCAATGCAAAGGGTCTGAAAAGAAGACCAACTGGCTTTTTAAGCTGCCATCTTTGCACCCTTTGTTGCATGTCTACTTCTACCAAGGTCAAAATCAAGGGGAAATGCTCACTCCAACATAGGTCATCCCATTCAATAATTCAAGTAATAATTCAGGTTTGTATACGGTCAAATCAATCAGAGAATATTGATGTCCTGGGTACAGATAAGTGTTTGAGAAGTCATTTAACAAACATGACATTTTCACTCATTAATTCCTCCATCATCTTGCCTTTGGCTGCTTTCCAATAATGCACTGTGGCTGTTAAAAACACCCATGAGAACATATGGGGATGGCACATGGGGATGTTGCTTGTAAGTAGGCGTCTATTGCAGTGTGACTTTGGATAATGTCATGTCTTATTAAGATGGCTGTACCACCAGAGGGATGTTGTGTGTTTGGAACACAAGCACCGAACATTGCAAAAAAAAATTCAGAGCAATGGGGCTATTTGATACAAGGTGTGCCTCCTGAAGACAAAACGATTAGAAACAGCAGCTAAGCTCTGCAGTTCTGCGAAATTGGCTCTGAATCCACGGAAATACAACTGAATAATTAGATTACTCTACATCAAGTAGGCAATATATTTACTTATTTCTGATTTTGGGTGAGAGGCAGCAGCTGCAAGAGTCCATGGCCACTGACATGTCTATATCATTCGTGTATTCAGTTTGGTTTAGGCTTGACTTACATTCCACTGTTGCAAGATTGATTTCTTTTTAGTCTTACTATTTAGTATTACTATTGTTCTGTTGACAAGCTTTGATTCTGCTTGGTCTGTATCTGGTTAGGTATAGTATAGTATTGATTTTTTTCTTTTCTTTTCTTCACCATATAAATCAGTAAGTTCTGGTGTGGTTCATGTGGCAGTGCCTCCTACAGGACATGCTCACGTTACGTCCAAGTATAAATACTTCACCCTGTGCGAGCCTGACATCCTGACATGCACACAGAGCCGAAGTATAAACCAGCCTTAAATCTGACACTAGCCACCAGTAGGTGCCACCACTTCCTGTAGCTTATGCAAAGAAGGGGGAAGGTGACTCCACCTAAGACCCCCCGGCATAAAAGCCCCTGCACAGACGCTCGCGCGCACGCGCGCGCACACACAAAAAACACTTAATCACTACCATTTTCTATTATGCAGTACTCATGACTTGTGTATGCTGATTTGCATTCAATAAATGTTACTTTATTGAACCAATCATGTTTGCTGCCTCTCAGAAAACTGAAGCCAAGCTACTACTGAGCAACTCTGAACCTTCAGATAACTTTTTAAGTTACTGCTGTTATTCCTAAGTAATAGGAATTAATTATTAATAATTAAATTATTGTTAATTATTTACTAATAACTAAAGCCTTGAATATTAATATTCAAGTAATTTTATGAGACTGATATTTAAAGAAATATGTAACCACTAATAAGTCGTAAGTACCTACATATCTATGGACATCATATGGATAAAGAATCCTTGTACAAAATTACAGTTGGGAAATTTAAGAACTTTCAAACATAAAATACACTTGTCCAACTAGGTACAGGAAATCATTTTTCACAAATTAATCAGTAATGAGTTACCTCAGTAAAAAAAAAAAAAAAAAAAAAAAAAAAAATTTAAACAGTATTGAGTCCTTTTTCATGCTTTTGCAGATCATTATAAAGTTGTGCCAGTGAGATATAAGATTAACTGGACATTTCCAAAAGCGTTCAGTGAAACTCTGTTAAAAGCCTTGTACTAAACAAGCAAAATAAGCTGTAAATTTGATCTTGTTTTAGAAGGCATTTTTAAAAGTAATAGTATAGTTATCATGCTATTCTCATGGTGTCATTTCCTGACGGTATACACTGCACAGTATACTGTGGTTATTTATTTTAAAAAAATAATAATAAAAGCAAATAATTTCTTATTTGTTAATATTTTGTGAATATAATACTTAATTCATTAGTGATGACTGTGCATAGTTGCAAACAGAAATAATTGCAGGAGCAGGATTTAAAAAAATAAAAAATAAATAAATAAATAAAAACTCCTACACACCCTAGAGCATTGAGTCTACCCAACAATACAAACATTCTATTCTGCCGTTTAAACAGTATCTTTAATAGAGATTGCAAGGATGGCTGACCTGAGCAACAGACAGTGTTCGTGAATGTGCTTATTAAAAGAGAGAGCAAGGTGCTGCGAGTTGAGAGCACACAAATCGTGAATCGTGGAGCAGTGAATGAAGTGTGCAGAGAAGGATCCACGTGCAAGTGTACTTCCCTTATGCATGCCACATCCGTGCTCTTTGCTTTACATAATGTTATTCTACATGCATTACTACATACACAACTTATTTACTTTTAATTTTACTTGAGATCAAAGTCTGTTTTCAGTGACCAATCTGAGCAGCGGGAGCATATATCTTATGCTCCTAAAGTCTCAGTGTTTCATCTGACAACTACAAGTGAGGGAAAGTGAAAGCTTCTCTGCACATATGATTCACTGCTCTGCACTCAAAAATATCCTCGTTATGTTTAAAGGTCATATTCTGCGACAGTTGACAGGCAAATGAAAGCCGTAATTGACAAAGCAACTAATTACTAGAACAGGAAGCTGCTGACAAACAGAATGTTTGCTAGACTTTACATAATTCATAGCTAAAGATATTCAATCTCAATATTTTTATGTCTCTACACAATTCATGTTACCATACATTTCTTTTGGTAAGTCAATTAGGGTATCTACTTTGTTCCTATCTGAGGTAATTTAAAAAAAAAAAACTATTGTAGACAGATTTATTTCACCTTAATTCTCTTATTATGCTTTAATTCATTATATCACAATTCCAGTGGGTCAAAAATGTACATACACCAAGTACACTTTCAACAGTCTGGAAGATTCCAGAAACGGCTGTTAAAATGTTAACGGCTGTTAAATGGCTTTTAGAAGCTTCTGATTGGCCAACTGGCATAATTAGGAGTAAATCAAGAGAGCACCTATGGCAGTATTTACACCCTTGATACCATGGGAATATCCAAGCAACTAAGCCAAAGTCTCAAAAAAATTTATGGACCTCCACAAGCCAATAAATTTCCAAACAAGTGAAGATACCACAAGCATCTGTACAACTGTATTCAAATATAAACACAGCATCATTCAGGAAAGAGGCACAAATTAACTCCCAGGGATGAACTAACTTCGGTCCAAAAGGTTCAACTGTACACCAAGACAACATTAAAGAACTGCTGAAGGAGCTGGAGGCATCAGGTACCAAAGTGTCCATCATTAAGAGAGTCCTACATTGCTGTGGTCTGAGAGGCTGTTACGCAATGAAGCCCCTACTCCAAGACCAGCATAAAAAAGCCAAACTGATGTTTGGAGGTAGTCACCAGGAAGAAAACCTAGCCTTTTGGAGGAGTGTTCTCTAGTCAGACAAAACTAAAATTTAACTGTTTGGCAATATGTATGATATATGGCATATAAATAAACGGCATAATGAAGAAGGATTTATCTACAAATAGAAAGCAACACCTCAAGACATCAGTCAGAACATTAAATGGGGACTTCTAGTGGGGCAGCATATCTAAATTCTAACAAAATGGCTTAAAGACAACAATGTGAAGGTACTGGAGTGGCCATCACAAAGCCCTGACCATTTGTGGACTGAACTGAAAAAGCGCATCTGAGCGAGGAGGCCCATAAACCTGACTGAGTTACACCAGTTTTGTCAGAAGGAATGGGCAAAATTTCAAGCAAAGAATTGTGAGAAGCTTGTGGAAGGCTACCTCAAATATTTGATTCAATTTAAGCAATTAAAAATTCACACCACCAACTACTAACAATGTGTATATAAACTTTTGACCCACTTAAAATCTGATACCATAAATAAAAGCTGAAATAAACTGTCTCAAAACTATTATTTTGACATTACGTATTGTGGAAATAAAGATGTTACCCTATTTGCTTTAACACTATTTGTTTAATTGTGAAAATTGAGTTTGAATGTCCTAACCTAGGTGTATGTAAATTTTGGCCTGAATTTGAGCTCTCTGCAGTCCTAGATGTTTTTGAATCCTGCCTTCTCCAGTACCGAATATAAACTTTCCAATCACTGTAGCAATTTCTTTAGCCTGGAATAAATCAATGAGGAAAGGCTGTCTAAATGCAGCAGAGAATTTGTTGTGTGTGCACCTGTGTGTGTGTGTGTGTGTGCTTTGTGCTTTGTGTTCTGTAATGTTTAGGTCCACAACTGTCAGCACTATAATTTCCCAGAAAGTGTTCGCTTACTCCAGACCGTAAAGATTTGGGAGTATCTATGGCATATCATTAATAGACTGCATGAGGATGGTCAAACCTGAGCATAAGTGGCAGCACAGAGTGTCATAAATTGCATGCATGCAACTCATAACACATTTAAGTGAAGTGAAGTGACTTGTGGCCAAGTATGGTGACCCCTACTTGGGAATTTGTGCACTGCATTTAACCCATCCAAGTGAACACACACCCGGAGCAGTGGGCAGCCTTTTTAGCTGCGGCGCCCGGGGAGCAGTTGGGGGATCGGTGCCTTGCTCAAGGGTCTCACCTCAGTCGTAAAATTGAGGGTGGCAGTGGCGCTGGTCATTCACTCCCCCCCACCTACAATCCCTGCCAGACCCGAGACTCGAACCCACGACCTTCGGGTTCCCAGTCCAATACTCACTACAGTGTCTACAGGTCCAAGCATATTTATATTTTAAATATATGTGGATTGACATGATCTCTGTGGCTAATTGCCTTTCTTCTGTCAACTGTGTATGCTGAGGAGTTACAGGTGCATTTACACTCACTGACATTTTCACTGGAAAAGTGAACTAATATATAGGCATATAAATAAAAATGGTGGTCTTAATTTACCATGTGAGCTATCTAATAAAACATACACTATATGGTCAAAAGTCTGTCTTTTATAATAACACCCACTCTTCTGGGAAGGTTTTCCACTAGATTTTGGAATGTGACTGCAGGGATTAGCTCATTCAGTCACAAGAGGTTTAGAGAGGTCAAGCACTGATACAAGGCAAGCAGGCCTTTTATGTAGGTCTGGAGTTGAGGTCAAGGCTTTGTGCAGGGCACCTGAATTCTTCCACACCAACCTTGGCAAACCATGTCTTCATGGACCTCACTTTGTGTATAGGGGTATTTCCTTGCTGGAACAGGTTTGGGACCCTTCCAGTGAAGGGAAATTGTAACGCTAGGGCACACAAAGACATATACAATTGTGTGCTTCCGAATTCATTGGAACGGCAAAGCCAATTCTTTTGTTTCTGCTATACCCTCAAGACATTTGAGTTTGAGATACTTTTTGAGAAGACTGTACATAAATTATGTACTTAGTTCAGCTACATTAGCTACATTAACATTATATTAAAATATATATAAAAATAAAGTTTGTGATGCCTTTTATCCCTGCCATTGTACGAATTTTATTTTGAATGAGATCAAGGTGTCTTTCCAGAAGAAAAGGGACTCATGGAGACTGAAAAAAATCATAGTAGTTGGAACACACAGCTTATTCCAGTCCTCAAAGTATAGTTGAATTTTGAGACTTTTAAGCAGAGTGTAGCGCCTGAAAGCAAGGGAAGTCTCAGTCTTGAGCAATCACAAGCAGAAGCTTCTCTGAATGCTCAACTCGCAAATAGCTTTGTGTGCATGCAATTCAATTCATGAAATCATGCATTAGGCCTGTGTGATACTGGTTTTTCGCTGCATACAATTTTTTATATTTTAAAATGTCATGATAAAAGACTTACTCATTCTGAACTGCTAGCCTAAAAAAAGACAAGAAAACAAGCATTTCCAATATTTCATGTTTAAGGAGAGAAGGGGAGGGTGTAATAATTTTACCAGCTGTGACACAAAGAACTGCAGAAGGAATCACAAAAACTCAGGGGGATAGTGACATTTTAGGTTAACTTATGTTACGCATATACTTGTCTAGTATTAGCTATGGCAAACATACACTGATGGATTTTATTTAATAAATGAAAAAAAAAAAAAAAATCTCCATTTATCTTGACAGAAAGTGAGGGCTCCCCCACACTAGTCAAGACCATGTGAGAAGGGGGTGGGTTTTCCAGGAGCTGTCAGTAAAAAAAACAGAATTCAAAACACCTGCACAAATCATTCAAGATTAATATGTCTGGAGAGAAGGAAATGCTCTTTTGGAGTATTTTTGACTGATAACTTGCACTAACATACTTCACTGTTTAATTGCAAAATGTGTAATGTTGGCAGATCTTGTAATATAAACTGCTTAAATGTCAACGGATAACAGTGCAGTGTAATATTGTGTATAGATGATAAACTTATTTCGCACAAGCTTAGTGCACCCTCTAGTAACAATCACACTCGCTTAGGTTGGCCATCTTGCACTCTATTAATAATACTGTCTAAACACCAGAATTTTCCCGTTCCAGTTGCTGCTCCCGGGGCAGTTGTAGCCTAATGGTTAGCGAGTCAGACTTATAACCCAAAGGTTTATAACTCGCGGGTTCGAGTCTCAGACCCAGCGGGGACTCTCCCACCCTCAATACCACGACTGAGTTGAGACCCTTGAGCAAGGCACCGAACCCCCAGGTGCAGCAGCAAAACTGCTCCGGGTGCGTGTTCACCACTGTGTGTGGGCGCACCTGGATTGGGTTAAATGCAGAGCACAAATTCTGAGTATAGGTCACCATACTTAGCCACACTTCACTTTCACAGAAAAATGTTTTTTAATCCCCCGTAGCATCTCCTGATTCACGATTAATAACAAATAACCTACTTTATTATGCAGTCTGTTTAATGTATTTTTTTATATGCAGAAGTATTCAGATAGAGGGCCTTGTATTGAACTGAATGATGCGTATTGGTATACTGCTAATAAGTTAGCATCATTTAGTGTCATGTTTAATGTATGACAGTATACTGTACAGTTTTGAACAATACTGATAAAATTCAAAATCACAAATTCACTTCAAAAATTCTAATTCATCATTATACCAAACATAGTTTTGGAGCTTGTGCTTTGTAAATAATATTCACCTTGAATCCCAGAGGAATGGGCCACAGTGCCTCTCCCTGGACTCTCCTTTCTCTGGGGTAAACCATTATCATGCTTTGGCATGGAACTGTCAGTACTGCCATGGCCCATGTGATGGTGCTGCAAACTTCCTTGTAGGGGGGTAAACATCTGTGCAGTAGGCATCAGTAGAGTCAGGGGTTCAGACTGTTCAGAAGACAGAATTGCATGCTGAGACTGATAACAGGGTACTCCATTTGACACCATGTCATAATGCTGCTGTTGTGGCTGCAGATGTTGAGGTGGGGGATGTGTCTGCTGGTGCTGTTGGTGATGAAGCACCGTTGGAGACTGATGCTGCATTGGTGAGATGCCAGCGTGCATCTGGTTTGCGTAAACACCATACATGCCATGAGAGTATCGTATTGTCACAGGTGATCCCCCTTCCTGTTGGCCAGGAGTTCCCAGCCCCCAGTACTGTTCCCTTGTCACTGGGGGTTGCTGAGAACTCCCCATGGTCCTGTTGACTGGGTAGTGTCCCTGAAAGGCATGAGGGGTTTCCTGCTGTTTTTGGGCTGTTCCATGGCCAGTACCACAACCAGAGCCAGAGCTCACAGCAGGATTGTAATGGTTTGGGGCCCACAAGTAGTCATATTCCATGATGGACTGATGGTGTTGATGGGGATAAGAGGAAGGAGGAGGGTGGGGGCCAGACTGACTGCCCCCATCTGCAGTAGTGATGCCATTCACATTCATATCACCATTCAGATCTGTACATAGGTCAGAAAAAAAATCTTTCACATACCCCAAAAATAACAAGGCATAAATTTATCAGATATTTAAGGGTGTTTTCACCCTTTTCGGTCTTTTTGCCAAGTCCAATTCAGAGCACACATTTTAGTGTATGACATCAAGCATTTATTTTCTTTTTTAATCTGTGCAAATATCCAGAACATGTCACATTTCTGCAGCGCTCCAGCTCAGTCCTTTGGCTCAGTTTGTGCTTTACTCATCAGTTTAGCAGGACTCATCTACCCAATAAGACGACAACCTAAAATACTTGTCATGCTTGGTACACTTCTCAACATGGCATACGGAAAATCCTGAGGAATGCTTCGTGGTTTGTGGTTACAGTGCCAGGCCCATAATTAAGAGAGTTACTTACTTTCACCTTAAAATATAAACTGATTGTTTATAAATAATCACAAAAAGCTGAAGTAAACAGTGGAGTAAAAATCAATTTTTCAATTCCCTGCATGCCCCCCATGACATACAGTCCCCTCAAAGTATTGAAAGGACAAGACCAATTCTTTTGTTTTTTCATTGTATACCACAGACATTTGGTTCTAGATCAAAAGACGAATATGAGATGATAGCAGAAAATGAAAGCTGAAAATCAGCTCTATTTACATCTAGATGTGTTTAACAGCATAAAACATGGCACCTTTGGCAGAAGACCACTGCAATAGTTCGGATTAATTTTCTCTCTTTTCCCAGCTTCAAAATGGCTCACTTTTCTTCCAAAGGCAGTTCTCTGGTCTTCATGTTGGTTTATCATTTTTAACAACAAATGCAGTCTTCACAGGTGGAACCCAGGGCTCAAACCAAGAATAGACATTCAGAGCTTATCAAACAAATTGTTGTTTAGTCAAACAATCTAACAGGGCACACACAGGCAACAAAAAAAACCCAGTCAGTCAGAAGTTCAAATATCCCCCCTACCGACAACTACCAACCAAGGAGGCACATGAAGCCAGTCGACCACATAATTTTGAACTGCTGCTCATGCAATATCAGGGGGAGGCATAAGACACTCGGAGGAACGCACTATCCGCCTACTTCCGCACACATGAGCTCACAGGCACCCATGAGTGCTGTGACTGATGGGGACAAACAGTATGCCACCCCTCCCTTCCTGAGAGCACAGCCAGTTTTGCTCTCTTGGACTATCAGCCACATTTTGGTGTGGCATTATCTCAATTCAAACTCACGATCTCCAGATAACAGGGTGAACACTTGTGCCACTCAGGAGTCCCCTTGTTCCAATACTTTTGATCACTTGAAAATGGGTGAGTTCAAACAAAAGGTGCCATGTTCCAAGTTGTTTAACACATCTAGATTTAAATATCAGAAAATGAAAGCTGAAATTCTCATCTATTAATTAATTTTTTGATCTCAAACACAAATGTCTTCAGTGTATAGCAGAAACAAAAGAATGTGCCTTGCCATTCCAATAATTTTCGAAGGGATTGTATTTCACCATGAAATTTAACTCCAAGCGGTTTACTCTCAAATTTACCCACCCTCAATTTTAACTGACTGCACACTAAAACTGTTGCCAAAAATCATTAAGTTAGCAAGGCTGTGTATTTCTCACTCAGTGAACGTTTTCAGTAATACGAATGGCAACCATCTTTTATGTTTGTAATTTGATTCTAAAGTGCAGTGTGATAGTTATTACATGAAAAGTGTTGGCATCGCCATTGAGTCGCTGTGGCCGACATCACAAGCAGTGTATTCCACAACTCTAAAATGCCTAAAATGTCATGGATAAACAGACAAGATACTAGAGTTTTCTTGCTGATACACACAAATATGCTGACAAAGTAAACAGTTATTTATGTTCTGTGCAAAACAAAAATACATAAACTGTAATTTAACCATTTTAGATAAAAATTTATCTAATCAATTCAGATATCTCAAATGTGCAGGATGAATTAAAAGACAAATAATGTGAATTAATCTAGTCTTAATCAAGTCTAGATATTATAACCTAACAACTATAGCACAACGACGCTATAGCTATGAGAACGCATATTATAACTGCACTAACGTATTTAGGTCTTCCATCTACCAGTCCTGCTCATTTCAACCTGCCAAATGGATTATTTAATAAAGAAAAGACCATGCGTAGTCAACTTTAAGTAATGTGTGTAGCTAACACCTTACACATAAAACGAAAGCAAAAAAAAAGGACTTTAGAGCTTGTTCGCTTTAGAGTTACGTCTAGAACTCACGTAACAAAACGTACGCCGAAAACAAACGGATAAATGTGGTAAATTTATATTAGAACTTGCAATCAGACTTACACTACAGTTAGCTGTCAAGTTACCTAAAATATTTCACAGCAACTTTTGTTTAGTTACATTAAGCTAGATCTCAATCATAGATCGACAAATTAATGTCTTCTTTACGCCGTCGTAGTGGGCCTGTACAACACTGATAACGTTGTGTTTCAGATTGTCGGTATCGCTATCTGGCTATTTAGTTTATTTGGGGGGAAAAAATTGCATATGCATAGTATTTTCCTTCTCAATGCGACCTCTTGAATAACATGCGTTTGGTAGCGAAATCATCTGTAGGTTTACTTAAAGAACTTTAAATCTATCAAAAATGGCTAAGAAGCTAGGGTAAAGGTACACCAAAATTCAAAGACTAGCAAATGATTCGAGAATCATATATAAACAATTTTTGAGAAATTCCACATTATACGTATGCCATACTGGTAACTGCAGATGTGTACCCTTTGTTGGTGCCACACATTGTTTTGCTGAGGTACGGTAGGGAACATTTTAAGACAGCATCGCCCACACGGTCCAAAGTTTTTTACTCAATAAATAATTTTAAAAATCCTAACCTCGTATTCCTACGATTAAATAGGCAACACTGCCTTTGGGTCCCAGGTTTACAATCTATGAGAAGATGATACAAGTGATGTTAATAATAAACAGGCTTTCTTTAAGTTGCAAATTAGCAAACATGGCTGCTATTTTCTGAACGCAGCTATGATCACAGACGAGAACTCGAGCCCAAAGAGGAAGTGCCTAGCGCATTACGCACTACGGAGAGCCACACAGCCCAAGGTCTTAGCGCCTAGCAATTCAAGCAACTGTATAAACACGTGAAAAAAAAACTTTTCAAACTACTTTAACTGTAGTTTGAAATATAATATATGACTCTAGAGTTTCTTGTGCGTGAAAATCGTAGCAGCAGTTTCTAATATACTCACACCAGTCTGTCTGGCACCAACAACCATGCCACTGTCAAAGTCACTGAGAGCACATTTTCCCCATTCTGATCTTTAATGTCAAAATTAGCTGATGTTCTTGACCTGTATCTGCATGATTTTATGCATTGCACTGCTGTCACTTTATTGACTGATTAGATAATTGCATCCTCACACCTAAAGAGTAGACATTAAGAGCTATTAATTGTTTAAACAATCAAACTAACAGGGCACACCTGGGCAACAAGAAACACCAGTCAGCCACATGTTCATACATTTTTGATCAGTTGAAAATTGGGTGGTCTGCCACAAAGGTGGTCAAGTTGTTTAATATCTAAAATCTAGCTGTGGGGAAGTGGTAGCTCAGTGGTTAAGCTGTTGGCCTCCTGACTGGAAGGTTGAGAGTTCAAATCCCAGCACTGCCACTGCTGGGCCCTTGAGCAGGGCCCTTAACCCTCAACTGCTCAGTTATATAAGTGAGATAATTGTAAGTTGCTCTGGAGAAAGGCATCTGCCAAATGCCATAGCTGTAAATATCAGGAAATAGATCCCATTTGCCTTCAGTGTATAGCAAAAACAAAATAATTGGCCTTGCCATTCCAAAATATATTAACTCACTGTGACCCTGACTAGGGACCAGGCTAAGATGGACTGGACATTCATGTTAGTAATGATCTTTGTCCCCTGAGCTTCATGCTTTTGAGCATGCTTGAGCCCGCATCACATGAAAGTAAAAACCTTGCGGTCTACTGGTGCAAACATGCTAGCTACAGTATACAGTGCCAAAAATATACTGTTTTGGACACCTAATAATCACACCCATATATGGGGCTGCCACAGAGTTGTAAGTACACAATTGTATAGAATAACTTGTATGCTGTAGCATTACAATTTCACTGGAACTATGGGGCCTAGCCCAAATATAACATGACAATCCCGTTGTGCACAAAGCAAAGTCCATGAGGACATGGAGTGCCAAGGTTAAAGTGGAAGATAACTCAAGTCTTTGTCCTCAGCTATGGTCATGAGAAGTGGGTACTGACTGAAAACGTGAGTACAGGCAGTTGAAATGAGGTTGCTGAGGGTCTTCTCAGAGTTGCTGGGCTTATTCTCCATAGGGAGCATGACAATCCGGTAGAACCTTGGAATAGAATCACTGCTCCTCTGAATTGAGAGATGCAGTTTGAGGCGCTTTGGACAACTCACTTATTAATAATGTTATCTCTCCAAGAGAAAGATTTTTGTTTTGTGAGCCTAGTCTACAATTGATTGTGTAATGAATATGTTTTAGGTATTATACAACAAAACTGAAGTAAATTTACAAAGTTTACTTAAAGAATAACAAAAAAAAAAATGCTTTACAGTAGCCTTAATACACTTCAGTTCAGTTTTACAGAAATACCTTCTGTGACAGGTATGGATTTAGATTTAGATCTCTAATGAGCAAGCCAGAAGCAACAGTGGCAAGAAAATCTCCCTGAGACAACAAAATCTCCCTGAGATGGAGATGACAGTAACACATATCAATCATCTGTAACTGATGTGCTCACTACTTATTTTAGACTTCTTATTGTACTGCTCCTCAGGCTAGTAGTGGGAAAAAAAACGTTCACAGTTGCATCCATACAATAGAAACACACACAAAACTGATAATGAATAATGTTCCTCTTTGTCCATCTAGTCAAACTGATAACCAGGCACAAACCTGCTATTATCAGTTTTGTTTTCACTTACCAATTGGCAAATTTGAGTTGCTGAGTTTGAGCAATTAAAGACAATAGGCCATTGTATGAAACTCTGAATATATATATATATCACAAGGTATTAGAGTGCCTTCTAGTTGGGGGAAAGACAGAAAGTGTGTTTGTGATTATGCTGCATTCGACTCATGGTCGCAACTTGTAATTCCCAACCTCCAACCAGAAAAAAGCCAAAGAAAATACCCCCTCAACTTGAAACTTTGGGTAGTGTTCTCAACTATGAGTTCCTTCCTCATTTATGAACTGAGTTCAAATCAACATGGCTGTGCAAAGCATCAGAAATAAACAAAGTAGCACTTCTTACCTTTTAAATGAGTTATTCTGTATATTCAAATACTTGCTTTAGATAAATCAACATACAGATTGTAAATTTATAACATTGCTTATAAATCTATGACATTGACTGTACAGTTCACTGTTTTAAGGAGGATGAAGTTCAAAAACATCATTCCAATCTCCGAATGACCAGTTACAACACCACACATGTGTGGTGCAAATTGGACAGAGTACAGAGATCAGGTAGCGATGATGATGCCTGATCTATACCATGTATGCATTAACAGTTTATGACTTGATTCCATCTGCCACACAAAAACTTTACAAAATTTGAGTGCAGTAGTTTGAATGTACAAATGCAAATCATTTATTTTCTTATTATGAAAAAGATATAAAACAATATGTTTAACAATTGTCCACCCTAGAATACAAAAAACATGGGATGTTTGTTTGTTTGTTTGTTTGTTTTAACTGTAGTCTGTTAAGTATTGTCTGCTACTCCCATACTACTGGCATTGAGTTTTGAATGTTGCTGTTAAATGTTTTCTGTTGATAAAGTTATTATCTGTTAATAAATCATAGCCCTTAATTAATCTGGAAAATTATTTGCAACTTTATATTCAAAGTGGATGGTCTTCAAGTCTTTTTATTATGTTTTATTAATTGATGCTGTTAACAGAGATAATATACTTTCATACATGGTGTATGAGTTATTTCGAAATGTCACAAAATGACCTGTTATGTTGGGAAATGACACACATGCATTGTACCAATCGGGGGGGAGTGGTAAAGTATTAAATAATGTGTGCACATGTGCATCATTAGCATTGTGAGTCCCCAATCCGTTTCCCTTGCCTGATCTGCAACATTTTTGCACATGCATGCATATTTTATTATGCTTTACGATGCTACCAGATCTGTATGGCACATGTGTATAATTTTAAGACATTAATTTACATTCTTTTGGCATTTCAAAACAAACACCGTAATTTTGCTTGTGAGAACATGTTAGAAAGATAAACATTTTTTAAAAAACATTTTGGTCCCACCATCCCCCCCCAACCCCCTGGAGGATGATTGAGAGTTTATATAGCTTGATAGATAATCTTTTGGTAATGTGATAATCTATGGTCTCTTAAGGAGGGTCATATAGCAAAATAGTTCACATTTGTGATTCACATAGTTCACATTTAATTTGAGCAAGTGGTGGGTGTAGGGCATAACAGACATGACAGTAGACGTTACGGCAGATGTAATACAGATGCGACAGTAGACAGTAGACAGTAGGTGGGAAGGGGAAATGAAGGGTATGCATAAGGTGGCAGTTAGCAGTTTCCGCCGAGTGAGTTACCCCAGATAGCAAACTGACATAGAATCAACATAGAATCAATGTCTCTCACAGCATCAAAACGATGATTCAGCATTCTTTTTGCTCATCGAAGTCATGTTGAAGCAACATCATACACGCCACTGAAAACAAAAATGTAAAAGCGATGTAACTGGTTTGCTTACCATATGTTGAAACATTGTTGATTTCAGTTGAGTGAGATGACGTTACTCAATACACATTTTCTACTTGTTTTTAAAATCTCAAATATTTAAATAAATAGATAAATCTGCCTATATATGTAATAATTTATTAAACATGCATCACATTAAGTTACTCACTGTTTTATTTATACAAAATATACATTTACAAATACATCTTTAGAATAAACTTTCTGCAGTATATAAATCTTAAGACTAAATAGCCAAATATAGAAATATGCCTTAGCACTCATGCATTTACAAATAAATTTATAAAAATAAATTATAGGCTAATATAACTAGTCTCAAAGTTACCAAGTAAAAGAGATAGTTTATCTTAAAATGAAACTTTTCTTAATATACACACTCTTATTTTGTTCCAAACCTGTATGACTTTTATCTTCAGTGGGACACAAAACAAGATGTTAGGCAGAATGATGAGACTTTTTTAAAGATTTTTTTAAACTATACCTCACACAGTAGGCAATTTATAAAGAAATATAGTAGATAAATTGTTTTCCTTCGCAATTAACATTTATTTCTGAAGTAAGGAAAGTTCTTTGCAATATTCAGTTGGTTATGTCCCTTTGTTATGTTTCCATAAATTCTGAAGAGAACTTCGTGGTAGTCAGCCATCCAAACAAGGCAGAGAGAAGTATAGGACTGGAATAGACGTCTCTCGAGACTGACAGGTTAAGGCCAACTTCTGTACGTTCTTGATGTCTTGCACTGTGGCTCCCAGAAAACCTGCAATAAAAATAATACAATTCAAAAACAGTCATACCCATTACAAAGTATCCCTGTATCTCATATAGTATATCTTGTCACATGAGCATTCCCATAACTGTAACTCTTATGAAACCTATAAAGTCCAAAAAAGGTTCTGAATATTCCTTTAATTTGGAATTTTGTGAGAAGTCCACTGACCTTGTCATATTTTCATTTGCATGTAATTTTCATAAATGATGTAAAATAACATTTTTAATAATTTTAATTTTTAAAAGTATTTTAAAGAAAAAAAGTAAATATATTATTTGGCCCATAACATTTTTTTCCAACACTAGCCTAATTCATGTGCATTGCTTACAAAGGTGGAAAATTTTAATCAAAGTTATACATGAGAAAGCCTTTCACAGCCATTCAGTGATGTGCTGTGATATGGCTCTGTTGAGAAGTTCCTCCCTAAAAGTAAAAGACATCAATTACACAGTGAAACTGTATTTCAACAGTGGGTCATTTATAATCAAGTCTTACTGTAACTTCTAGAATCATACAGAAATAACAGTTAATCCTATTTAACTCCACCTTATGTCAAACATTATGTAAGGATTAATTGACTCTGGGGCTACTAAATTTTTGAAAAATAACACAGACCATGAGGTGGTAATGCAGCCATGATGTGAAGCATTATTTTTGCAATAAATCAATGGGCCGTTGTCGGAACTCAGAAATTCCGTCTGAGTGGACACAGTCACGGGTGTAATGTTTCTTAATCCAATAAAGAAACAGTGTTGTAACAAACTGATTTTTATTCTATTTTTTACCTCAGGACCCG
>CM074989.1:15356502-15379215 GCA_037576825.1 Pangasius krempfi | reverse complement strand
AAATCCATTGTGGTGGTGTATAGAGCCAAAAATGTTAGAATTGTGTCGATGTCCCAATATTTATGAACCTGACTGTATATACCAGTATATAATATATAATAACTAATTTAAAGGTAATAATTTTTGCTCTGTTTATTTCTGATGCTGTTGACAGCCATGTTGATTTGACATCACTCTGTAAATGGGGAAGAAATTCTGATTTGAAAAGAATATCCCAAATTGACTTCAGTTGCGGTGGCACTTCATGTCACGAAAGACATGGTCCCTATTTTTCACTAAGGGTTCACCAAGTTGTGCAAAAATAGTAACAGTGCCATCTATAGCAAATAGTGCAAACAATGTTTTTTAATATCCTTTATTTAAATATTCTTTATTTAAAAGAACCATTATTTGCACTACTTGCTATAGATGGTGCTGTTACTATTTTTGCACATCTACATTTTCCAAATAAAAAACTTTGAAAAATTACGCAATTCATTTATAACTGCATTATGTAAGAAAAAAAATTAAATCGTAATCAAGAATCATTCATAAAGTTAAAATTTTTTTTTGCAATATTGCCAATGCCCTACCACCAATAGGTGGACAAACGTTTACTGTAATAACTCCTCAAAGGAATGTTGTAGAAAAGCTCTTCCACTTTTGATAGACTCTTTGGGCCATGCAAAGTTCAATAGATACCATGATGTTAATTTCCACCAAATTTGATTTTACAGTTTTTTCACCTCTTCTCCTACAAATTTTGACCAATCATTACCAAATTTGGAAGACAGGATCAGGAGAACAACCCGAACAAAATGTTTTTCTTTGAGTTATTATATACGTGAGGGCTTGTCCATATTACGCAAACAAATCTTACAGCAAAGTTACCAAATAGGAAGTGAAGAAATATCTCAGCTAGAGGTGCAGATGATTGAGGATCTGCAAGATGTTTTGTCTAAATGTTTTGTCTAACGTCTAGATGGCAAATTCATAAAATTGCTTTTGAACCACTGAATATTACATATTTTGTGCTCTTGATTCACTTGATTGTGCCAAGTGCTCGTGACATAGATTTGTGATTTGTAAAACAGGAAGTCAACCATTTTTTTTTTTGGCTTCTTCTCCTACAAATTTTGCCCAATAACCATAAAATTTGGATCATAGCACTGTGAGAACAGTCTGAAAATAAATGTTTCTCAAATTTTTGATACGTGTGAAATTTAGACCAAAAACTGTAAACAAATTTGACAGCTTCGTCACCAGCTAAGTCTACCCCTCTCAGCCAAATTTTTCTGATATTAAACATTTAACAACATGTCCTAAAGTTACAATATTTGACTTCATCTGCAACTTGGGAGAGCTACTGAAAACAGGAAGTGAGCCTATTGCTTGGCCATCAATAGAATTTCTGCTTTCTTCTGCTTCTTTTGCTTACGTTCAGATACCATGCTGTTAATTTTAATCACACACAGTGGACTCTAAGAAGTTTTTTCCAAACTCACATGGTTTGTCTGTAATGTATGAAGAAATTTGGTAGAGATGTTGCCAATCAGGAACTGAGGCCATATCTCAGTAAAACTTAGAAATTTCTTTCTTTCATTTTTTGACAATAAACTGTAATTGGCAAGTTTATTCATCATTATGAGGCAGTACTAGTAACAGGAATTTGTTAAATTCAACAAACAAACAGTAATCGTGTATTAAAAATAACAGAAATATGTCACATTTAAATCTGGTCCCTGTAGACGTTGTGTCAACTTTTTTCATTCAGAAAATCAACAAAATATGTAATGTGACGAGGTGTGGGGTGTCGAGACCTTTGCATAAGGCTGTAAATATATACTGTACAATACCAAATATTAGTATTATATTAAACATTTAAAAAACAAATAATGCAGCATTTTTATTATGTAATATATGTTTGTGCTCCAAGTAGTTTTCTCACCTGGGAGAAGTTTGCGTGCTGCATCCTCAGCCAAGCGGAGCAGAGGACCAGAGCATGGCCAGCCCTCCTCTACAGTGATCCCAGCATGCTTGGACAACAGGTGAGCTGAGAGGAGACCACCGACCACTGCAGAAGCCCAAACACAGATTCAAAATAACATGAGCAAGTACAGCGCTTTATTGACAATTTATGAAATTAGTCTGACCAAAGTTTTAAGAAATTAAGAAATCAGTATAACGAGAAGTTTTAGCATTAACATGAATTCAGGTGTCTGAATTATTGCATGAAGGACAGATTGTATGATTGCATGATTGTTACACTCATACATACTTATTTATACATTTATACTTATTTATTGATCAAATCATGTAAAAATGCTTATTTAACAGCTAAACTCAACATATGTGAATTATGAGTCCTTAATAATTGACTTTCAGTCCTTCAATCATACATGGGCATAGTCTTCAGTTGCATTTGACCTTTTGGTTTGAATGGCTGGAATGTTTGTGATTTTATAACTGTGTATTTTAAACAGTAATTACAGAAATTATGTGCCAGGTTAACATGCACAACTTAGTCATGTAAGAAATTGTGGGATTATAGTTGTGGCCAAAAGTTTTGAGAATGACACAAATATTAATTTTCACAAAGTCTACTGCATCAGTTTTTATGATGGCAATTTGCATATACTCAGAATGTTATGAAGTGTGATCAGATGAATTGTAATTAATTGCAAAGTTCCTCTTTGCCATGAAAATGAACTTAATCCCAAAAAAACAGAAGTTGATTGACAGCATGCCAGGGCAAATTGCAGAGGTCTTGAAAAAGAAGGGTCAACACTGCAAATATTGAGTCTTTGCATAAACTTAATGTAATTGTCAATAAAAGCCTTTGACACTTATGAAATGCTTGTAATTATACTTCAGTATACCATAGTAGATCTAAAAGATCTAAAAACACTGAAGCAGAAGACTTTGTGAAAATAAATGTGTGTCATTCTCAAAACTTTTGGCCACAACTGTATATTATGCCTCGTGTCATGGAATCTATTATTCTGCTTATTCCACAATAACGAGAATTCGGTGAAGACCATGTGATAACACATATGCTTCATGTCAGAGTGTACAATGAAGATAGTTACTACGTTCTGCCATACTGGGTGCACAGCAACACAGCACATGTTTGTAGCTCTTAAACTGGAAAGAATAAAAAGTTTCCTGTTGTCCTAATAGTAAATAAACTTGATAAACAGAGTGCTTGCATGCTAATTAGCTGTACTTCATCCTCTGTTTCTTTTCATGTCATGTCCGCTTTAGTCCTGTCATGATATAACTGTGATGAGACATTAAAGAGACATTCTCTCTGCTGCCACAATTCTCTCTTCTTTTAAATCCCATATACTTCTGTATTTGTAGCTGTCCCATTTTTTGTAATCCTATGCTATCCTCCTTTTGATGCATTTCAGACAAGTGACATAGCAGCAGTCACACTCTGAAATTTTAATCAAACACCAGTGAGCATGTCATATTATACCTTCCAAAACCACCACTCTCAACTCACAACCAAAAATTGTCCATTACAATGCCTGTGACAGCAAAATATTAGCCACACTAACATGGCCCCAGTTAGCCATTCTATCACTAAGACAAGAATCAATATAGTAATCACTGTTAACAACATAATTGTCTGTTGTTAGCTAAATGGGACACACATTGCTATATTTTATTTATTTAAGTAATGAACAACATTACCTTGCAGAAAAGCTAGAGCAGCAGGGCTTGATTTAAGTGGGAAACTCAAGTGCACTAGCAAGACTACCAAACCAATGGGAGGGGTATTCAGTGATTGTCGGATCACATTAGAGAGAAGTTTTGATCACATCAAAACTTCTACTCAGTCGTTTCAGATTCATGTCTCGATTGGCTTATTTGCCATTTTATTAGAGAAAAAAGAAGCCTGCTATTTTGGCATATTTTTAAATGATAACTTGTTCCACCGTACTCTGATATCAAAATGCAGAGCTCCTGTGCAAAATGCACAAAGGTTGGTAGGTCTGCATTCCAAAGTTGGTCCCTCCTTTGCTGCTAAAACAGGCTCCACTCTTTGGGGAAGGCTTTCCACTAGCTTTGAAACATGGCTGTGGGCATTTCTGCCCATTTAGCCACAAGAGCATTAGTGAGGTCGATCACTGACATTGGACGAGAAGGCATTGAGTCCAGTCGCCACTCCAGTTCATCCCAAAGGTGTACAATGGGATTGTGGTCAGGTGTCTGTGCTGTCCACTTGTGTTATTCCATACCAACCTTTGCAAACCATATCTTTATGAAGCGTGTCTTTGGCACAGCGGTATTGACATGTTGGAAAAGGCTTGGGCTACGTCCCTTAATTCCAGTTAAATGAAATCTTATGCTACAGCATACAAAGACATTCTAGACAATTGTGTTCAACGTTGTGGCAATAGTTTGGGGAAGGCCTGCATACGAGTATGATAGTCAGGTGTCCACTTACTTTTGGCCATATAGTGTATGTCCTTTGACACATGCAAGAAACAATGATCCATCAGCATAAGCTTTCGGTTTTTGCATGGAATTTTGGATCCCTAGACATCTTGTTCTACTGCAGTTCCCAAAACACCTAGGCCTAAATCAGTTATCAAATGTTGCATGCAAGTTATCCAACTGAGGTGAGCAGTAAACATGAATGGATCTAAAAAATGTACAGGCTGAGAGTTGTGTTGGATGCTCACCACGTATGTTTGTCTCAAACACTGAGGCATTTACATCAATATCAAAATTCACATTGTCCTGAAGAAGAGTGGCCACCCGTTGAAACTCTGTGTGGTTCCCCAGTATCTAAGATAATAAGGAGAGAAAAGACTCAAAAGCTTCACCAAACAAACAAATACATACATGAACACACATACATACATGAACAAATTTATAAACAAATTCATACCAGCAAAGTATCCAGGGCATCAATAAGAGTAAGTGAAAAACTGTTGTATTGAAAGAGAAAATGTATTAGATTTATGTCATGATTATGAAAGTACATATCATGCAACTTCGACCAAGGCATTTTGGCAACAAGCAAACCTGTGAAAACACAATGTTGGGTGTTTATACCTGCCCCATGTATCCTGTCCATCACATGTCAATGGCCTGAGCTCATCATATGGATATGCATTCTCCAAGTAGTTGTTGTAGGCATGGTAAAACATGGACTTTATTCTGTCTCTGATAAGAGAAATAGTCAGAGATAATCACTTGCAAGTCTGAGAATTAATTCCAGATGCACCAACCTCTGAACAAGAACATAACTGAAAACCAATACAAATGTCAGGGAAGAGAAGAGCAAAGTTACAGCCTTTACCACAGCTTGAGGCTAACTGCAGAAATGAATGTGAGAGTCAGTGAACACGTATAAATAGGATTATGTAAAAAACCTCAGAAAGTAAGCTTGTTTTTTCAGGCATACACCTAACTGCTAAAAAAGAAACTATAACATGAGTAATAGACATAACAATTTGAAAAATTTAATGTGCTTTATTGTGGAGATATAGAGGACCAATGTTGCTCCAAAGCACAAAAGAATATTTTTTTTTAAACAATTTTCAGCAGGCCATAAATTGGCAAATATACTGTGGACCTTCTTCTTCAGAAAAGAAAGTTAGTTAGACAACCTATACTAGACAACAATCCCTTTAGCATGAACAGTTCTGAAATAATGACTTATGGAACTTTTTATTTTTTAATCGAACTATTCATGTAGAATTTGTTTTTTTTTCAGTAAAACTTTTTAAATTTTGCACATTATTTATTGGGAATAGTGATACTATTTTCAAGGAAGTACGAAGCAAATCTGAGATGGTCTGTCAGGAGGTCTCCTGTGATTTCACATGGATTGACCCAAGTCCAGATTTCTTTAAAGCTGCTTTGTGACAAAGTCAAAGTTGTGGCAACAGTTTGGGTAATATACAGTTTCCACTGAAATTACTGAAACAGCAAGGCCAGTTTTTTCGTTTTTGCTATACACTGAAGACATGCCGGTTTGAGATCAAAAGATAAATATGAGATGATGGATCAAAGTTTCAGCTTTCGTTTCTTGCTATTTACAACTTAGAACATGGCAACTTAGGTGGCAGACCACCCATTTTTTAGGTGAGCAAAAGTATAGGAAAAGATACTCTTAAAGTAAATTAAAGCAAATAACACTTAATATTTGGTTGCATATCCCTTGCTTTCAATAACTGCATTAAGCTGGCTACCCTTCTTTTGTAATGCTTTTCCAGGCTAGTGCCACTGCTTCTGTCAGTTGTTGCTTGTTTTGGGGGGGTTTCTCCCTTCAGTCTCTTCTTCAGGATGTGAAATGCATGCTCAATTGGATTAAGGACTTGGCCAGTCTAAAACCTTACACTTTTTTCCCTGATGAAGTCCTTTGTTGTGTTGGCAGTGTATTTTGGGTCATTGTCTTGCTGCATGATGAAGTTCCTCCCTGTTAGATTGGATGCATTTCTCTGTAAATTGGAAAACAGAATGTTTCTGTAGACTTCTGAATTCATTCTGCTGCTACCATCATGAGTTACATCATCCATAAAGATTAGTGAACATGTTCCAGAAGCAGCCATGCAAGCCCAAGCCATGACACCACCTTCACTGTGCTTGACCAGTGAGCTCACATGTTTTTGACCATGATCCTTTCTTTCTACACATTTTGGCCTTTCCATCACTTTGGTAGAGGTTAATCTTGGTGCCAGAACTTTAGTGGCTCATCTCTGTATTTCTTTATGAATTCCAATCTGGCCTTCTGATTCTTTCTACTGATGAGTGCTTTGAGTGTGGTATGGCCTCTGTATTTCTGCTCTCAAAGTCTTCTTCAAATGATGGATTGTTATACCTTCATCCCTGTTGTTGGTGATGTCACAGACTTTTGTTTTTGGGTTTTTCCTCACAGTTCTCACATTGATATTGTCATCAACAGCTGCTGTTTTCCTTGGCTGACCTGTTCATGCAGGTCCCTTAATTTCTTGCACACCAACTTTGGCAAATCATGACTTTATAGACCCTGATTTGCACACAGGATTTAACAGATTTAAATTTTTTCCTCCCCACATGTGTATTTTATTTCACATATGTACAGTCAGGTCCATAAACATTTGAACATTGACAAAGGTTTTTTTTTAGCTGTGGTAGCATTTTAGCTACCCCATTATATTAGAGTTATATTAGAGCTCAAAATGCAGACCACATCCAAATCAGGCGGTCTGCAATTGTAGGAATTTTGTATGTGGTCCCCTACTTTTCAAGGGACCAAAAGTAATTAGACAAACTAACAATCATATATTAAATTGACATTTTAATACTTGGTTGCAAATCCTTTGCAGTCAATGTATACTGGGTTTTAACTGCAACTGTCTTAAATTTCTGTTTGTTCTTGGGGAGTTTAGCCTAGTTTAGTGAAATGAATTCAGGTCAGATGAATGACTTGGTCGTTGCAGAACATTCCACTCCGCCTTAAAAAATGTCCAGTTGCTTTTGAAGTATGCTTCAACTTTTGAGGTTTTGAAGCATTTAGCTGAATCTGAGTGAATAATTCATCCTGCTGCTTTTGTCAGCAGTCACATAATCAGTAAATACAAAGGCACCAATTCAACTTGCAGCCATACAGGTCCATGCCATAAAATGAGGTGGAATGCTTAGGATCATGAACAGGTCCTTCCTTTCTCCACATTTTCCTCTTCTTATCATTCTGTTACAAGTTGATATTTGTCTCATCTGTCCATACGTTATTGATCCAGAACTGTATGGGCATTTTTTTTTAGATGTTTTAGGCAAACTAATCTGGTCTCTTTTTTTGATGCGGTAAACCCGCTGTATTTACTCTGGTGAAGACTTTGCTGGATTTTTGACTATGGTAGATGGCTAAAAATATAATAAATTTGTCAAAGTCCATATATTTATGGACCTGACTGTATTTTCACTAAATACTCTTAAGAATGCTCTAAATACTTTAAAATGCATTTCTAAAAATGCTCAAATTAATTTTGGTAAATATTCTCTCATTACCGAAATATAAAAGCTTGCTTCAGAGCAAATTACTTTTTTGGTATTTATCAGACTAAGCTAGAATTTTTAATTTTTTAATGTTTTATGGAAAACTTTAATAATAATATTTGGAATAAACATTTAAAAACTCATTAATGTATCCTGAATGTCTAAATATTGTTATTTATTTATATAAGTATTGATATATGTTTCGTAAAAGATTCGGTATTGAGGCTGAATATTGTATTAATAACAATTTTATTAACATATATCCTATACAGTTCATCAGAATAAAGTGTAGTCACCCTTGTGAACTTTTTTGTTTACATTTTGTAGTGTTTCAACCTGGAATTAAAATAGACAGTTACATGCACGTGTTAGCATGCAGACATCTGTTTGATTGCGGGGATGCACCCGAAATGGGAGGAGCATTATCTTTAAAGCTAGCATGGCGGCAAGCATTTGTGTGCTTTGCTACGCTTCTTTGCTACTCTTCTGTGCCTTGCTGTGCACCAGTTGTTTCTGCTATTTGTTCTGTTTGCCCATGTCATATTAATATCTGCTATTTTTCACCGCTACAAATTGCTGCCACATCTCATGGTGCAACCCTAGGGAGAGCCAAACAAGTCAGCAGGTGCGTGCACATACCAGGGCTCAATAATAACACTTGTCCAGGACAAGTTAATTTTTTTGGCTGGGCAAGTGAAAAAGAATTTTACTTGCCTGACCAGACAAGTAGCCTGAAAATGTCAGTAACAAAAATAAAATAATAAAATCTGCAAGCAGCATTTTCGGGGGACCAAGCACCCAGACTCAGTGAGCCACACATTCACAGATATGCTACAATTTTTGCCTAAGCAATCACAAGAAAGCAGAGCCATAACTTTAGGCAAAGAGATTCAAGAGTGATTTGTAGTTTCACTCATGATGTGTACGTTTTGACCACGGACAGTGGTGGAATTCTCTGATTGACGGAGGAAATGTCTAGATGAACAAATGGGCAGCAGGGTGGCATTGCTGCAGCATTGTTTAGACAGGTGTCAAGATGATCTGAGCCAAATTTGGTGAGGACTGGACAATATTTGGAGGAGGTGTAGCAAAAATTGCAGTTAGTTGTAAGTATTTTTTAGCATGTTATTGTTACTTTTGATCTTCAGGTCATAGTCCTGAAGAGGCCTACCAAGTTTTATGTCAGTATGCAAAGTTGCTGCTGAGATATAGCCTCAGTTCCTATTTGGCAGCTTTGCCGTCAGATTTGTTGGCCCATTACGAACAAACCATTTGAAATATTCAAAATTCTTTTGATAACTTAGTCTGAAGATGACGTGTGCCAAAATTGGTGGTGATTGGAGAAAATTAGCTTGAATAGCAGCATAAAAATATTTTTTAACAAAATCCAAATGGTCGACAGGAAGTACATTTGAATTTCAGATGTTGATGTGTGTTCACTTCTGCATACTTCAGGTAATTATAGGAAAAATGAACTGTGAATTCATCACAAACTTTTCAAATGCTATGAAGAAAAAAATGAAAGCTGCTACAGTTCTTGACCACAAGGTGGCGCGGTCACAAAACTTCTTGGGTACATTCAGGGTATGGTCCTAAAGATACTTATCAATTTTTGTGTGACACATAGACGCATTGCTGAGATCCATCCTCACATCCTGTTTTTTGCATTTGCCAGAGTGTTACAGGAGAACGGGTTTGAATATCAACATTCCTTTGATTACTTTTCTTCAGAGAGGTCTAAAGATGGTGTGAGCCAAATGTGGTGAAGATTGGACAAGATTTGGAGGAGGAGTAGCAAAAATGGCAGTTAGATGATGGCAGTTAACTTTTGACCAGTAGGTGATGCTATCACAAAATTTGTTGCATAGCCTCAGGTCATGGTCCTGAAGATGCCTACCAAGTTTTGTGTCAGTGTGCAAAGACGTTGCTGAGATACAGCCTCACATCCTGCTGGGTGGCTTCGCTTTCAGATTTATTGTCCCATTATGGGCAAACCCTATAGACTATTCAAAATTCTTTTGATAATTTTTGTGAGGCTTACTCTGAAGATGATGTGTGCCAACTTTGAATTTTGTCCAATCATCACCATTTTTGTTTTTGACAAAAACCAAGATGGCGGAAATTGACGTCATAGGGTGTCATGCATTGAACTCGTCTCAACCCAGGGAATCCAGTGATGCCTTTTAAATTTTGGACATATGGTTCAAAAGTTATGACCGTACTTCCAAATTAGGTCCAAATTTGAGCCGATGGTGGAGCTAGAGCATTGGCAACACCAATTCAGTACCTACTGCTCAGCCATTGATACAGTATACTGATCAGTGTGTGTGTAGTATGAATACAATCTGGACATACTAAATCTGCCATTTTGGCATTGTCACATGACCTACAATGCCATACCCACTGCAAAAACAGAGCCTGCCAGATTAAAGAAACTTTTCTTCTTGTAACCTTAACACTTTAACAAGTTAACACTTTACTCAGGTGTTGTTAAACAAGTATGGTTTAATGATAAGGAACAAAGAACAATGTTTGATACCTATAGCAATTACACTTAAAAAAAGAGCCAACATGCTGCCTTCTACCATTTTTGATTCTGACAGCTCTTCCACGCCAGTCCCGTTGCCTTATGGGATAGTGCCGTGTCCATTGTTTCCATACTGCAGAAAGTCTGCGGAAACAGTAGGTCATCCGGGTATTTCTCGCCTACTGTTTTATGAATACTGAGAATTCGGAGATATCATTCCTTTGGTGTACTGCTTTTCATCTGCTGTATAGTAGGGTAGTAGGGATATTCAGAAGCAGCTGCTTAGAAACAAGCCTGATCAGAATTTGATTTTTCTTTACCTGAAGCAACAGCAGCAAAGCACGTCGTTTTCATTTTCTAAAAAGCAATGTTTCTCGGGCCTTCACAACTCTGCAAATTTCCTGGTAAAGAAAAAAAGGATTATGGAATCTAAAACAGATTATGAAAGTAAAAGGGAGAAGAAATTTATCCCTGCCTAGAGGGATGAATTTGTCTTGGTGTGATATGAAGAGAAAGACTAAGTGATGTTTTGCGCCTCCTGTTTTCTGATGGAGAGAATCTAGTTAATTGCATATGTACTATTTAGCTGCCTGTCATAAAAGCAGTTCACTGACTGGAGGACCAGCCTGAGCCCAGTCCAGCTGCAGTGACTGTTGTTTTTATCAGTGTAAGGCCCATCTCTTGAGCACTTTGACGCCAGACTGGCAGTGGTGAGGTGGTCGACTAGCAGCCAAAGCCGATGTCGACCAGGGTTTAACCCCTGGGAGTCAAGACATTTGTATATCAATACAGAAGTGCTGGACTGAACGTGACATACACACACAAACACACACACTAATTGATTGATGATTTTTATTCATGGGGGTATGTGGAAGCAGAGGCATGCACACCTGCGGGAAGTTTTGTTAATGACTGTTCTGTGTTTCAGTGAGCAGTGACAAGGATAAAAGAGGGGAGAGACGAGTACCTCGAGAGAGAGCTGAGCTACACAGAGCCACTGGGGTGTGTGTGTATGTGTAGAGATACAATACCGCTGAAAAGCAAGCGAGAGAATAAAAGTGCCTGCTCTGAGTTGTCCCAAGCCTGCCACCTGTCTCCTCATGTCCCTCAGAGAGAGTGTTACAATATTGATCTGTCCTGCCCTATCAAAATACATAATCTCTCTTTGCTTTGGCCAGAAAGTCTGTATTTTGTATGGGTACCCAATGAGTTGAAAATGACTGAAAAATCTCTCCAGTGAAAAATTTGCCTGCACGACAAACACTAGCTATGGTTCCATCCATGTATTTTTATGCAAATTTTGGGATACCGCATAAAAAAAAACACTGGATGGAAACACCAGATGCAATAAAAAATCTCTAAAATGCACATAAAAAACTTATGTGCTCAGTCGAGGAGGATAATTTTTTTTTATTCGATAAGAAAACATGCGCATAAACTGCGATGGAAACACGTTTACCAAATAAATTCCTAAATGGACATCAAAAAAAAAAAAAAAAAAAAAAGGCATGTGACTTTGCCTCAGCAAATCATGTGATTGGATAATTGGCTCAGAAAAATAAAAATGGGGGAGAGTGAGAGGTATTGAAAACAAAAACACAGATTTTTCCAAGAAGTGCCAGCGGAGATGATCCTTAAAGGATACAAGAAATCTTGGACTATATTAAGTAATTACCTCCCAGAACTGTCTCACATGATTCCGTTCGCTTTAATTTGCTTTAGTTGGCTTTTAGACAGCAAAGGCTCCCTACTGGCGCACCTCCCGTGTTGGTCAATTTGCAGATTTGCAGTCTCTTTCTAATGGTAGAGGCATTAACTCTGACATTAACAGTGGCAAGAACTACCTGCAGATCCTGTGATAAAATTCTCTGGGTCTTAGTGACCTCTTGAAGTTCTTTACGGTCTGCTCTGGGGTTAAATTTGCTGAGGCAGCCTGGCCTGGAGAAGTTGGCAGTGGTTTAAAATCTTCTCCACTTGTAGATATTCTTCCACATGGTGTAATGATTGATTTCCAATAATTCAGAATTATATGCCTTCCCAGACTTACAGGCATCTACAACCTTCTTTCTGAAGGCCTCAGAGAGCTCTTTTGATCCAGACATGACGATACCACACACTCCAATAACAAAGAACAAACCAGACCAGCAGTCATATTTACCAACTGTGCATACACATAGGTGTATGTATAAACTGTGTATTCGCACATTTTGCTCCTGTTCTTGGCTTACAGGGGTGGAACGCAATGTGGGCTTTTGTCACTCACTCATTTTTTTTTTTGCACCATTCTGTGTAAACTCTAGAGACTCTTGTGTGAAATTCCCAGCAGTTTATGAAAAACTCAAACCAGTCCTTCTTGTACCAACATCCATGCCACGATCAAAGTCAGAGATCACACTTTTTCTTCATTCTGATCTTTGATGTGAACATTAACTGAAGCTCTTGACCTGTATCTGCATGATTTTTTGCATTATGCTGCTGCCACATGATTGGCTGATTAGATAATTGAATGAATGTTCAGGTGTACTGGTGTTCCTAATTTAATTTGACTTTTTATTAGTTTACACTAATAAATTACATTTTGTAACTAAGATTTTTTTAGAAGGCATTATGTTTTTGAGTTGTCTGTGCAAGTGTCTTTCTGTCCATCCATCAGAGATACTAGTTAGCTTGATATCTTAAGAACCAGCAGAACCAGCAGATGAACTGACTAGATTTTGGAACAAGGTCACAGTAAGGTAAAATGTCTGAAATAGTTTTTCTTCACTAGCTCTGTTCCTGTCTGAAGTGGATTGTAAGGGTATTTCAGGTATATAAATTAGTAACATAAAGGACTAGAATTCTTGGTGGATGGACACTGTTGCTGGCCATCTCCAGATGTTTACATAGTGTACATAGTTATAGATCCCTTTCTTCATACATGTATTACTGAATTTGCTGAATTGGATTGTTGTTAATTTGACATGACCCTTAATTTGTCCATATGTCCGTGTTCATACCCGGTATTAACATCCAACTCTAGTTATCCGACCGCAAATGGACAGTGATCAGACTTCATAAATCATTTGTGCTTGAGGAAGGGTATTGTGCACATTTATTATGTTAGTGTTCTGCTGTTTTGTTTTCAGCAAGAAATGTACCAGGAATCCTCTCTCATACATTTCCATCACATGCTAACAAAACTTTAAAAATGAACAGGAGATAATGAAAGAAGATATGAAAGACAGCTATTTTTGTCTCTGTTGTTATAGAATCACCTTTATTCACGAGACTAGCAGTGGTGAAATCTACCTTTCAGCAGGATTTCCAAACAGTCTCGCAAATATTACATATTTTTCATCTTAGGCAATAATGCAGTCAATTAGACTGTCCTTTCTTGGTGTCCAGGACACATTAAGAAGCTTTTGTGTTCGCAATGTGATGTGTGGTCGTACGTGTCCCAGACCATCTCTGAAGGTTGTCTGAGTGATCGAAAACTGTACTTAGCTCTGTCCACTTAGAATCAGATCACCCAAGACGTGTTAATTAATGCCAGGTGGGGCCCAAGACACCAAATCCATAAGCTCAAATCTCCACAGGATCAGGCTTGCTCAACATAAACAAGTTTAGATTACACATTTAGTAGCATAATATGTTCACAAAATTGCATGCACAAGTCTTATGATTTCATGACTCCAAACAGGAGCATACGTGAAAGTGTATTTTAACCTTAAAGAAAGAATGAGATGAGCTAGGTATTCTACTTGTTATTATTATTACTATCATTAGTTTAAAAGCACACAGCTGGTCTAATCTGACTGTGTTGCACTTGGGACCAATCACTAATCAACACTGATCACCATTGTTTGTCCACCCTAGCTCTTTGTTTCTTCATTAAATTAATATGCAAATTAGTCAATGACATCATCTAGCAACTTTTTGCACATGCATTAGCGCTTTCCTCTGAAGAGAGTTGGCACCACTGGAGATAGTAATAAAAGCTAGTAACCATTTCCTTCATAACTACTCACCTTTCTACTCTGTCATTGCTCCTTTTTTCTGCATTCTTAATGGAAATTATAGTATTTTGTAAATGTGTAAAAGTTTAGTTTATACACGGTGTCGTGACCAAAGAGAACAATTTTCTATAAGAAATAAATGATAATTTATTATTTTCTATACTGGCAAAATGCTGTTCTCTTCTGCTTTATTATATTTTAAGAGAAAATCTTTTTATAATATGCAAATTAGTCTACATCATCTGGTGACTTCTAGTGACTTTTTGAGCGTGCTTAACTACTCTGAAAAGAGTTGGCAACAGTGGTGCAGCTATTACACAGCAGTAAAAGCGTGTTCAAAGCCAAGAGAAAGGAGCAGGCTATTTTTCTACATTTAGAGCAACCCGAAACACAAAAGTAGTGTATTCAAAATGGTTATTAAAAAAAGTAGGCAAAAATAAGTATCAGTTCAGTGTCAAACCACACACATGCTAAAGTGGAGTTATGGATGTATTCTCTGGACAAATTTAAAAAATAGCATTTCCTATTTGTGGATGCATAAATTGTGACATAATTCAAATGCAAATCACGTATTACAGTTTGCATTTTCGTTTACAAGAACTGCCAAATTTCAAATGGAAACGCAAAGTCCATTTGCAATTGCATTTCCCATGTTTTACGAGTTATGACCCTGTCATATTGAAATAGCAATTACCCCATTTGCTATTTCACTTCCTCGGTATAGCGTGTGGAGCTTGCCAAAATTCAAATGCAATCGCAATTCTCTTCGCACTTCCGATGCCTTGCACAGAAATCTGTAAAATCAGTATTGCACTACATTGTACTTGCAAAAATAGGAAACACAATTGCAAATGCAATTTGCAATTACTTTTGAAATTTGTCCAGAAAAATACTTCAATATGGAGTGCTTTTACTGTAACATTAAAATAATCTGCAGGGTAGGTTTTTTATTTTGCTCCCTCCCTCTTTGGAGTAGAATTGTATTGGGTGTTCTGAAAATGAGCTTTCAGATAATACGGTATACTTATTGCTGTTTGAAATGGTGATGTTCTTACAATTGCCTGGGCTTGGTTAGTCATAATTATATGAAATCTATAGTCAGGATAATCTAAAAGCTGTTGACTGCCGGTGTTATAACAGTACAAGAAATAAATCTAACACTATTGTAAACAATACAAACTCAATATTTGAGATGGTCTATTGTCAGTTCAGGACGTCTGACACAAAGTTTCACGATGGTCCCAGGACGGTTCTTAAAAAAGTTAGTCTGGAGCAAGCTTTCTTGTAGTGTGCACATCGCTACGTCCACAAAGCAACTGACTGCAAGCGGTTAAAGCCATGTACTGTGAAAGGGTCAGCAATTCTAATACCTTGAAAGTTGTTTAATGTGCACTCTGCTTTAGAGGTGTGCTGGAGTTTACTGGTCCATAAACAACATTTTTCATCCATGTCACAAGGGAAGATAGCCTTTAAACAAGAACTGCCTGAATGTTCCTTGATTTTTATTTTGACATGTTTTGCTCACAATTCTGAGTAACAATAAATCATATTTTGGTGATTGTGGCTTTATATAAATAAAATGTCATCACTTTAACTTTTCTTTTGGTATCTTCATTTTTAAGGCCCCATATGAGAGAGATATGGGGATCTCAACATGGCTCCATGAGTAAACTGTGAAATTGTACACATCAAAAAAACTATGGGTCACTTCGCACACAGCTGATACTCTTTCTGTCTTTTAAAGAGGAATGTCTGGTGAACAAATAATGTTGAAACTAGAACTGTATCTTGTTTCCCTTTATCAACACAATTGCATAGAACATACCAATTTTTAACCATATCTAAGTGCCAAAAATACACTTAAATTGTGAAGCTGAGGCACATTAACTTGCTCTCAGCAGTGTGTTCATAAGATTATATATTTGAATTAGTTTCAAGAAAATTTGTAAGAAGGGATTTTGTTCAACTGGATTTACCAAGAGTTAAAATATGCTGTATCATAGCTACATGTTTGAAACAACTGCATGCCTCTTAGGGCAGGGTGGTAGCTCTCTCCCCACACGTGTATTCAATAAACCAAGATTTGCCTCACCTGGATTGTACAATTATTAGAATTTCCTCTTGTTGTAAAATGTGCAGCATAGTTAGACATGCTAGATCAAGTGGAGTACACTAACGCTAAGCTAACGCTAAGGGGTACACTTAATGAAATCACTTTAAACTTTGAAACATATTTTCAACACCTCACCATGGACAAATGAGCTGACCGATTATGAGCTGCTTCTTCGAAGGACTTTGTTCAGGGAACCTGACTCCACTATTTCTTGGCAAGTACTCCTTTCTACAGAAGGTCTGTTGTGACCCTTGCAGTCTCCATCCAGAGAGCTCCAGAAGAAAATCCCTATGAACCACTGACATACAAACAGCAGACCATATCAGCATCATCACAGAGAAAACGATCCATCCAAGGAAGAAGTTTTGTGTCACATCTGAGAGACAGCACTCAGGACCGACAACCCTCCACAGGGGAAGAATCAGACATGGATGCTGCTGCAATGGCTGCATCTTGCAGACCTCTCTGCACCCTCTAGTCTCAGAGAACACTCTGCAGAAGCCATCAATATTAGCCTCGCTAATGCAGGATTTTAGTAAAAAAAAATAAAATAAATAAATAAATAAATAAATAAATAAGGAGGAGAGCTATAGTAAGCTATGGAAAAAGAAAGGCTGTAGGGTCTAACAGTGTAGTCTGTTCCCAGGTGGCCACAAGCTTAAACATTTCTCCAGGTCTCCTAGAGGGGAAAGAAACAATTGTGTGAAAACTACAAATTTTGAAGGGATGATTACTGCCTTGAAAGATAAGGTGATGCATACAGACCTCATGCAGAGGAAACTTCAGATTTTGACATTAGCCTCACCCAGTTGGATTATCGACAGAACAGCAACAGAATTCACCATTTCAACTCAAAGACAAGATCTCGCCAAAAGACTGCAGGGGTGTTGGCTGAGGTTGACATGAAAAAGGGCAAGAAGCTGGGTCAGGAAACTGTGAACAAGGTCATTGCCTTTTATGATAGTGATGAGCACCCTGGACAAAAGTAGTTTAAGTCTGTGAAGGATGAGAGTGGCAAAAAGATCCAAAAACAGAAAAGACTTTTGCTTTTGAATTTAAGAGAACTACATACTGAGTTCAAGGAGAAAGAGGCAGGCTGCAAAGTTGTTTTTTCCAAGATTTGTGAGCCATGAGTCCTCCATGGTGTGTAACTGCTGGAGCAAGAGGAACACATACAGTATGTGTGTGCGAGATTCATCAAAATCTGAAGCTCCTGATAGCCTTCACCCTTCGTGTTAAGGGCAATGAGGAACTCATGACAGCTATGGTATGTGACATCAAAAGCAGGGAGTGCATGATAAACAGATGTAGTGAATGTCCAAGCAGTACTGCTTTCACTGATTATGTGATGACCAAGTTTAATGCTGCACACTAATAACACAGATGAAGAGCATGACAGGCTTTGTAGAGGAGCTCACAAGGCAAATGAACATCCTGACAACACACCACTTCATAGCCAAGTCACAAGCAGCGTCCCTCTCATGATGTAAGGAATCTCTAACAGCAGATACAGCACTGTTCAGGATGCAGTCCATGGACATCTCTGAAAAACACCCAAGCAACAATTCATCCCTTTGCAGTGTACCATTTGAAGGATGATGCGATGGTGTGTCAGAGTTTCTGCATTATCAGTGACTACATGAAACATGATTCAATTGCTGTACACTCATTCCTCTCAGTGATTATCAGGCACTTTTAGTTTCTGTAGTAAACATATCTGCTGTTCCAATGATTACTTTTTGAAATGTTTGCATTAATACACCTATTTGTTAAATACAAACATACATGTACATAATTTAGTAAATGTGCTATATGTTGATTCCTTTCAGAATTAAATATATATTTCTTTGTTTTCAGCCATCTCAAGAAGGATTTATCTGGCATCACAAGGGTGAAGTACTTTAAAGATTAAGTAGCAAGCCAGTATAAGAATTTCAAAAATATTGAGAACCACAAAGCAGACTTCAACTTGTCTTCAGAATGGCATTTCTTTGCCACAAGTCATAGCAAATCACCCTGCGATGGTATAGAAGGCACTGTGAAATGCTTGGCTGCAAGGGCGAGTCTGCAGGGTAGCATCACAGACCAAATCCTCACCCCCCACCAACTGTTCCAGTGGGCTGAAAATAATATTAAAGGGATCACATGTTTCTGTGTTCCCAAGGTGCAAGTAGAGGAAAGGATAGAGGCTCAAGAACTTCGATTTGCCATAGCGAAGAAGATTCCAGGGATAAGAAGCCACCACTGATTTATGCCAGATGCAAAAGGTCAACGTCCCCTGCTTCAAATTTCTGCTGACACCACTGGCACTTTAGTCCAGGTTCCAGAGGATCTGCCCAACATGAAGCAGTATATGCCTGGACAATGCATTGCTGTAGTGTACAATCAGAAGTGGTATATTGGCAGCATTGTGGAGTGTGATGATAAGAAGCAGGATGTTCTTGTGTCCTTCATGACCCAAGTATGTACTTCCATATCATTCAAGAGGCCAGGACGTGCTGATGAGTGCTATGTACCAGTCAGCCACATTCTATGTCATCTTTCTGTGCCTTTAACCACCACTGGTAGATAGTAGCACTTTCAGGAAGAAGACATTCAAAGGATAAATTATGCCTTACATAGCTTTGTAGATGTTCATTTCTGAAATCCAAAAGTGGAATAAATGTACTGCATCAGTTAAATAGCCATGTTTTCCTTATTCTAAATAGCAGTGCATTTTTGGACTCTCACAAATCAAGATATCGACATTATTGTTTTTATGTGAATAAATAAAGGTACATTTATAGTTTCAGCAGTATTTGTTCTTCAGATATTCCTCTTTAAATACAATAAATATCAGCTTTATTAAAGTGACCCACATTTGGTTTTTATTATTTTTTATTATCTGTGGTTTTGCTCCAAAATTGAAATGAAATGAAAATTGCCATTTTGACCCCCTCTACAAAATAGTGGATTAGTCAGTAAATATTCAGCCGTGGCATTTAATATTTTGGCTTTCATCTTCATTTATGTATTTCCTTCACCAGGGAAAAAAAAAAGATCTAAATCAAAATTTTTAGCTGGGGACCTCTGGTTGAGTTGACACAGAATGACCCTGTTCTAAAACAGTGTTTTAAATGTAGCAACAGGACTCCATTCAGGAGCTTAAATTTAGTACATATAGCTACTAAAATAAGTCTCTGGTGTGTTTGCCAGCATGCCATCACATCTAAAACTTGCAATGGGAATAAATATAATGTGACATATGAGCCTCATATCTATAAGGATTATCTTTATTCAACTACAATAGATTTATTAAGTACAAATTGAAATTTTTAATCACACTATCTTGGCACAAAATAAGAACATTCTTAGATATTTAAGACAACTATAAAACAAACAAATGTAGAATTATATTTCAATTAAAAAAAAAAAAAAAACTCTTTACACTTCTGTCTGCCAGAGTACTACTATATAATGCCTTTTTTTTAAACTTTCGGTAAAACCACTGACTGATGTATAAAATGAAGATGTGTATTTCACTTTTTTTGGCCAATACATTTTGTGAGTGACTGTGAAAATCTGTTATATAATTGGCTGATGCAGTCAATGAGTGAGTGTCTCACAAACAAGGTAAGCACAAGAGATTTCAAGGACAAGAAATTTCAAGATGAATCAACATGACTTGACTCACTATGGGTATGTTAAAGCCTGCCCGAGTTGCGCTTGCATGAGCTTATTGCTGCATTGCAATGTTCACATCAGAAGTGGGATGTTGGAACTCAAAATAATGTCATTTTCGACCTCCATGTGTTTGAGCTACAATGGGGACTAGCCAGCTAACTTTGATGACTGATGTATATTTACCTCCTCAAAACTGAGAACTGTATAATTAATGTTATAGGTGTAACAAGATAATATGTGTCTGCTTGTTGATTGATCTAAAGCAAATACTTGTATATACACAGTGTAACCCACTAAAAGGTAAGAGGTGCTGCTTTGTTTTACTGTTCATGTTGTGAGCAGCCATGTTGATTTGACATCACTAGCTGAGCACACAGTTGAGGAGACCAGAGTTCCCCAGTAGGAATTCTGAGTTTAGGGGGCATTTTGTTTGTTTTTTCCTGGATGAAGGGCTGGAAATACAAGTTACAAATTTTGATCAAAAGCAGCATAAACTAAAAAGAGCACAAGTGTACAAGTTATGACCTATTGTCAAATTCACCATTTGTTCCCAATCACTCAACACCACTGTTTATCCCACCTGCTTTCTTCTTTGTTTTTAAAACACTCCTCTTGGCTATATTTATAAGTAATAAAAAGCTAATAATACCACCCATAATTCATTCCTTTGTGTCTATTTCCTGATTAGTTCCTACCACTGCTTCTTTTTGTCTGCATTCTCTATAGAAATGATAGTGATTTGTGAATATGTGAATAGTCTGTGATAACAAAATACCTCTTCTTTCTGTAAGAAAAAAGTTATATATTATTTTCTATTCTGATAAAAGTCTATTCTGTTATTTTCTTTTATATTCTGTCTTCAGACAATCTTCCTTCTTCATGAAACACATTTTAGCATACAAATGAATATGGCAGTTCACTGCGAAAAATTAGTCTATTTGGTGACTTCAAGCAACATTTTGAGCATGTGTTATCTACCTTCCCCTGAAAAAGTTAACAATAGTGAAAACGAACTGTAAATAAATTACTGCATTTATCAGCTAGCTAGTTATAACAATACCAAGCTAGCGAACCTTAGCCAGTGTATTTTGCCTAGTTAGATAGCGTTTGACCTTACCTATAATGAGACATTTCCCGCTTTGTGAGGGCATGGCTGTTGATCGGAAACAGGTACGTTGCGCAGAAAATGGCGTTAAGCAGGAGAGTAAGCATGAAGCTGTGATATGTTAGAAAAATTAAGCACTATAATAATTCCAGGGTACATTTATTACAAGCCACTTCAGATAGCTTTATGGCTCAGTTGATACAGGAAGTACATTTGCGCGCATGCTCACAGCAAAAGCCGGCAAATGGTTCAAGCACAATGACGATGACGCATTCGACTTACCAAGGAAGTGGCAATTGTGGTTACTCTATCCGCGTCCTCTGCCCGATTTGTGCCGCGTATGCGTGGTGCAAATTGGGCAGCGGACGCTAATCAGGAATCTTATCTGGCAAAGCCAGAAATTTTTTGGGATGAAATAAGGGATCTTTTATTTAAGGCTCTACATGAATGTACTGAAAAATGTGAACTAACAGCCTCTATGAAACTAAAATTAATTACTTTAATTCCCAAACCAGGAAAGGTCAAGGCATTTCTTGACGATTTGAGGCCTATAACTAGTGCTGTGGTACTCAAGACTGGTCTTAGTTTTGAGACCATTCTTAAAACCACACATTAACGGCCTTGTAATAAACTCAGTCTTGATCTTTGTCTCAGCCTACGAAGACTCGAAATATTTTCAGCCAAGTACATGCTCCCATTGCAATGTCCCCATTACAGTACAAAATTTAAATGTCTATCTCTGCATGTGGAGTTATATAGTGCCTGTAAATTTCAAGTGACTTTGTTTCAAATTACTTCATCTTCTTATGTTCAAAATAATATAGTACAAGTACATGTAATAGCACATGCAATATTTGGTCACAGAAAGTTGTATGAGCCTATGTCCTATGTACACTCACTGTCCACTTTAACAGGAACACCTGTACACCTGCACATTCATTATCATATCAGCCAATCATGTGGTACAGCAGCGTAATGCAACAGGCCAAGAGCTCCACTTAATGTTCACATCAAACACCAGAATGAAGAAAAATTATGATCTCTGTGACTTTGATCGTGGCATGGATGTTGGTACCAGAAGGGCTGGTTTCAGCATTTTAGAAACTGCTGATCTCCTGGGAATTTCACACACAACAGTCTCTAAAGTTTACACAGAATGGAGTCGTCTTCTTCTTTCAGCTTTTCCCTTCAGGGGTTGCCACAGCGAATCATCACTCTCTACCTATCCCTATCTTCTGCATCCTCGACATTTGCACCCACTAACTTCATATCCTCATTTATTACCTCCATATACCTCCTCTTTGGCCTTCCTCTTCGCCTCCTGCCTGGCAGC
>CM074989.1:15328034-15348086 GCA_037576825.1 Pangasius krempfi | reverse complement strand
CATTGTGGTGGTGTATAGAGCCAAAAATGTTAGAATTGTGTCGATGTCCCAATATTTATGGACCTGACTGTATGCTGCTTTAGTGGGGCCTTGTAAGTAGTAATTTGCATTTAATGCCATTTCCCACCTCGGCTTGTTTGATGTGCAAAGTGGAGAAAAAAAAAACCATGGACGCATTCTCAAAAGTGTGGCTTTTGTTTGCTCAGTCAGAGCACGTAAAGCTAATAAAAAGCTACTTTAACCACACTTTTAAAGTTAGAAGCCTGAGTGGCTGCTGGACCTGTGAACTTCAAACATGTCATGCAACTTTTTGGATTGAAATTGCACTACAGCAACAACAGAGGACAATAGCAAGTAGCGTTAGCAACAAGCTAGCCAGCTAAAGTTAGTTATAACTCTAATGTTGATTATGCATCAAAACAACAATTAGTATGGTCAGTGTTATACATTTAACCAAGTACTGTCTCTCTATATATTAACTGATCTAAAACTAATGCTGCGTTTGAGGTGAAGTACCCGTTCTCTTCTTTTAAATTCAACTTCAAGAACTGACTGTTCACTTGCTGCCTAATATTTCCCACCTCTTGACAGCTGCCACTGTAACAAGAAAATGTTATTCATTTGACCTGTCAGTGGTTATAATGTTATGGCTGATTTGTCACACACACACACACACACACACACACACACATATATATATATACACATATACATATATACATACATACATACATACATACATACATACATACATATACACACACACACACACACCTCCAAAAAATTAAAGGAACACTTTGAAAACACATCAGACCTCAATGGGGAAAAATATCATGCTGTATCAGGCAGTGAGCACAAGGCCCACTAGAGGGCGTCGGGCCCTCAGGCCACCCTCATGAAGTCTGTTTCTGATTGTTTGGTGAGAGACATTCACACCAGTGGCCTACTGGAGGTCAATTTGTAGGGCTCTGGCAGTGCTCATCCTGTTCTTCCTTGCACAAAGGAGCAGATGCCAGTCCTGCTGATGGGTTAAGGACCTTCTACGGCCCTGTCCTGCTCTCCTAGAGTAACTGCCTGTCTCCTGGAATCTCCTCCACGCTCTTGAGACTGTGCTGGGAGACACAGCAAACCTTCTGGCAATGGCACGCATTGATGTGCCATCTTGGAGGAGTTGGACTGCCTGTGCAACCTCTGTAGGGTGCAGGTATCGCCTCATGCTACCAGTAGTGACACTGACCCGAGCCAAATGCAAAACTAGTGAAAAACAGTCAGAAAAGATGAGTAGGGGAAAAAAATGTCTGTGGCCTGCACCTGTAAAACCATTCCTGTTTTGGGGGTCATCTCATTGTTGCCCATCTAGTGCACCAGTGTGCTTACCAATCAGGGAGCTCTGCATCTGTAGCAGACTGCTGTAAAAAATATTTTTTTTCTGAGAGAGAGAGATCAGTGTCTTGCAACATCTGTAATACATGTGAGTCAATGGAAAGAGCTGTGGTTTTGGTCTCAAGGGTGCTGGTCAGTGACACTGCATCCTGTTCTTGGGGGTGTGTGTGTGCACCTTACACTTACACACAGACAGGATTTTTGGGAGCTGAATGGCATCTAAAAGAGTTTGATGGCCTATAGGCTTTCTAGCCAAGGTCATAAAACCACTGTGCTTCCATAAAATGCCAGCGTCGTACGTCGTTCTGAACATATAATTAATCAGTGAAAATAGTGGCAGACACGTTTGACAATTATACAAGCCCCTGTCAGTGCAAAGAAAATTCAGCAACTTAGGCAGAAAGTGAGCTTAGCAGTGCTTCAAATCACAGAATGTTCAGTGACTACAGCACATGAAGTAGAAGGTTTATCATCTTCAAGTCTGAAGCTAGAACCGTCATCAAATAAAACCATATCTGCATTCAAGGTTAGGCTGGTCAGATAGGTCAGGTCCAAACGTCCAAAACAGTCAAACGGTCTTGAGAAATGCCAGCCTCAAAACTAGGAAAAAAGAGTAGATGGATTCAGTATGTTACAGCAATGAATTGTGAAGTTTTGGAGTGAGAACAAGATATTTTGGAAAGTCAATAATCTGGCATTAGAGAGATGCATGGTGTGCACGGAAGTAATGATCTTATGCAAATCATGGAGTACACAGACATGTAATTTGTGCATAGCAGCTAAATCAGATGAACGCAGCGAGAGAATGCCACACAGGGAGGGTGACCACACAAGACTGGATCCAAATGTTTCGAGTAATATCCGATTTTTTTCCTCTCCTTTTTTTTTTTTTTTTCCTTAAACCTTTTGTATCTTTTATAATTTTTTCCCCCAAGTTTTCTTGACCTTTCTAGCCTTCCTAATCAATTAGTTGGGGGCACCAGGTTGTTGGTGTTGAGTCCAATCAGTCACCTGCGCAGAGGTATTGGGGGCCAAAGAAATGTGGTGGAAATTGATTTCACTAACAATGACAAGTTGCTGAAGCAAATATTTTTTTATTAAGATTAACTGATCATGCACCCAGAAAGTCACTCTTAGAAGAGACTTAAACCTCACTTACCTCAGAATGGTTTAAGCTAAGAGTAGAAAAATACAAAGTGTATATTGCTTGCACATTTGCATACAGTGGTTTTCATTGGATGGCTCTGATAAACACATTTTGATTTGTTATACAGCAACTTACTCCAGCATTTAAATGCAACTTGTATCATCCCAGAATAGTTGTTTTTCCAAATTAGCACAATGCTCCCTCTTTCATCCTTCCAGAGTGGAAGGTTGGACAAGGTCAGTGTGATAAGCAACTAAGCCTCCCAGTCAGACATTTGTTCTCAGGGAGTGAAAAACAAAAAAACATCCATAACAATATACAGAACACTCTATCCTAATCTGAAACACAATAATAAGTATATGTACACAGATCAGGCATTAAAACCACCTGCCTAATATTGTGTAGATCCCCATTGTGGCACCAAAACAGCTCAGACCTGTCAAGGCAAGGACTCCACAAGACCTCTGAAGGTGTGGTGTGGTAACAGCAGATCCTTTAAGTCCTGTAAGTTGCGAGGTGGGGCCTCCATGGATCGGACTTGATGGCCAGCACACCCCACAGATGTTCGATTGGATTGAGATCTGGGGAATTTGGAGGCCAAGTCAACACCTTGAACTCTTTGCCATATTCCTTGAACCATTCCTGAACAATTTTTACAGTGTGGCAGGGAGCATTATCCTGCAGAAAAAGATCACTTCTATTAGGGAATACTGTTGCCATGAAGGGGTGTACCTGGTTTGCAACAATGTTTAGTCTGCACACAATGTTGCAATGTGTGTTCTGACACCTTTCTCTCAGAGTCAGCATTAAAATTTTCAGCAATTTGTGCTAGAGACAATGTTCAATAGTCAATGTTATTCACTTCACCTCTCAGTGGTTTTAATGTCACTCCATTGATCAAAATAATGCTAATATCAGTATAAAAGTAAAAACTTAACCAGTCAGCATAAAAATATGAGAATCTTTTAGGTTTCCACAAAAGCTAATTTGTTGCACAGATTAGCAAAATTCTGTCAAATCACATCAAGCTGAATTATTTATTTATTTTTTAAGATGATCAAACACCAACTGTACCCTTCCATGAGGCCACTGAACCGGCAACCGGACCCATTCAGCCTGCTGCAACCGGACCTGTTCAGCCCACACCATCCCGCAGTCCTAGCTCTGTACAGAAGACCATTTTAAGTCAAGCAGTACTGGATGAGCAAGTCAAAATTTGTGAAGCTGTGATTGCATTGTGATCCACTAATTGCAGAAGTGTGCACACCTTTTTATAACTGGCTGTGTACAGAATGAACCAATTGCATTCATGTTCAATAGTAATTATCATATTGCTGTCATCAATAAAATTATTCTGATTAACCCCCCAAAATGATAAGTTGTTTCTGTAGGATTTTCTTGACATTATCTTGGTTTACTCTGACTGCTGAAGCCATAGTCCACAAAGAGCTTACAAACCATGTACAGTATCTCAAATGTTGAAAGGTATCGATCAGGAGAGGGGTATAAAAGAATTTCCAAAACATTAGACATTAGTACCATGGAACACTGTGAAAGCCATCATCAACAAGTGGAGAAAATAGAGCACTGTAGTGACCTCAACAACAGGACGTCCCAACAAAATTTACAAAAAGACAAGACAAAACAATTACCAATGGCAACATTAAGGGGCTGCAGGGATATCTGAGAAGTACTGATTACTCTCTGCATGTGACACCAATCTCTCATTCTTCACGTCTGGGCTACGGGGTAGGATGGCTACATAGAAGCGCTCTCTCACAGAAAAAACAAACAAACAAACAAACAAAAAAAAATCCAAGCTCAAACCACCCCAAACCATGTGGCAAAATGTGTTATGGTCTGATGAGACCAATTCCAAAAGGTATAATAATTCCATAATTCCAAAAGATACATTTGGTGCAAAAATGCACATCACCAAAAGAACAGCATCATCCTGTTTCAGGGTTGCTTTTCTTCAGCCAGAATGGGGGCTTTTATCAAGATGCAGAGAATCATGAAAAAAGCAACAAATACCAGTCGATTTTGGTGTAAAACCTTTAGGTGTCTGCTAGTAAGGTGAAGATGAAATGGAATTTTACCTTTCAGCACGGCAATGACCCAAAGCATACATCCATGGTTAATGGCTTAACCAAAAGATCATTAAGTTTTTTTGAATGACTTTGCAAGAGAGCAGACCTGAATCCAACTAAAAATCTGAAGGGGGACCTGAAGCGGGCTGTGTACAGGAGATGCCCTCACAATTTGATGGAAAGTTTTTGCAAGAAAGAGTGGAAAATATTGTTAGGTCAAGATGTGTCATACTGATAGACTCAGTCAAAAAGAGTGGTTTTCAAATGAGTGGTGTTTAAATTCAAAATGTGCTTCAACAAAATATTAGTTCAGGAGCATGCACACTTGTGCAACTAGGTTGTTGTAAGTTTTTTATTTTTCATTTTTTCCCTGAAAAAAAAAAAAAGCTGATTGTTTTTCACTTTATTTATGTACTTTGCAATTACACATTAAAGGTGGGAAAAGATCTGACATGACTTACCTTAGCTTTTTTTTTTATTTTTTTTTTTTTACTTCACACAAAACTGCCATTTTTACAGGGGTAGATTTTTTATATCCAATGTAAGGTGCCTCTCATTTAAAAATATTTCATAGAATGCAAGCTTTTGAGAATGTCTCTATAACTCATTCCCAACTCAAAATAAAACTCAAATTATTTGTCTCTGTCCATAACAGCAGATATGGACCATCACTACACAGTTAAAGGACAATGGATTTATAAAATTGCTGGCAAGAATTGGTAAAAACATGGCCACGATTTTCCTAAAACGAAGGAACGAGTTATTAAAGCATCCTCACGTGTTAATTAGTCGTGGGAACGAATTCTTAATTCGTGGCCACGATATATTGTTTTTTTTTTTTTTTTTTTATACCCGCATTTCATGTGTGGGGCTGCGTAGCATTTAGCTTTTAACCACTCGGTCACTCAAGCGCTTAAAACCCCAGCACTAAAACACGAAATACGGCTCATTATGATTAATGACGATTAAATTTACATATTCTGAGTAACTTACTATTTTACACAGGTACTCTGTTACAAGAGCTAGAATCGGAGCTCCGTGACTCCAGTGTGCCAATGAAGATATTTCCATTTTACCAACTAGCTTTTTACCCACTCGGCCATAGAGCCATACAAGTTACAGTACAACAAATCAGCGAAATTGGACTCGTACTGATTTATTAGGATGGTGAGCGTACCTCTGCTACCCTGTCATTTATTTATGTTCTCAGCGATTTTCAGCTACAACTAATAATAGTATTTCAGTATTAGTATTTCAGCTATTAGTAATGTTGGCATAGCTATATAGTCATCTAACATTACATGCATTTCATTGTAGTTAATCCACAGCATTTCCATACCCAACTCTCTACATGATAAAACCTCATCTACTGGATTCATTATGTAAAGGCGGCCACTGAAACAGTTCAAAGCTTTATCAAGACTGTTTTTACAGACCTGTCCAGGAGGAACACTGTTAATTCTACGTCCAGTTTCATTCCTTATTCCTTCATTCCGTTATTTGTACATTTTGGAAATGTAAAGGAGGGGGGGGGGGGGGGATAAATAAATAAAATAAAATAAAAATCGAAGCCACAATCCAAAGTATAAATTTGGTGAACAAATCACTAGGGCTCTTGTCTGTGTTACTGACCATTTACAGCTAAGAGGAGACAGAAAACATTTATCCCAGGACAAAGCTAATAAACAATGCAACAAAATAATATAAAGCAGTGCGTCTGTCTAACATTACTTTCAGGACATATGTTACATACTAGGTAATCATCTGCTGGCCACAAGTCACTTTAGTAAATTTTCTAGTCTTCTTTTTGTAAATCTTTCCTAGTCTGGCAAGTTTGATCACAGTGAAAAACCTTCTTACCAACACCCATCATAAACTTGTCTTAGTTATAATGTGACCTTGACTGAAGTTGATTTTACATGATAAAACTTAGTAATGCCAGTTTCATTCTAATAACAGCAATGTCATGAGGTGGTGGTTCATTCTCAACACAGGAGACTGAGGTAGTATGTATGACACTCTTCAAAGTGCATCAGGCATTTCAGCACTGCTACCACAATTTTCAGAGTGGAGAATATGAAAAAAGTGGCAGTGTCATCTAGTGTATTATATTTTACTAAATAGTAATAATGTAATATGACCAAGCAGTCTTTTTTGCAGGAATATGAAAAACAAACAAACAAACAAACAAACAAACAAAAAAAAACCCACCCATCCTCATCATTAAAATGACAAACTTAAAGCAAGAACTTTTGGGTGGAATTTAGATTTCATTATTAAATAGCTATATAATCAGCACAACTTAATCATCATGTAATATCTACAAGGTTTCTACAATATCCATTAGTATCTTAATCTTATAGTTAATCACTTATAATAATAATAATAATAATAATAATAATGGCAACGGCAAACATCCATGCAACAGAATAGTAAAGTAAGTGATTTTGAAGTAGACAAAATATGCTATCCAAACTGACCCTAGTTCATCCATGACTGGATATGCAACAGTGAAAATCACTTGCTCTCAAAACCAGCAGAGAATGCTCCTTACCATTTTAGACAACAGCTCTTTTACACCACCAACAGCACAAAAGAGCCATTAAAGCCACCGTTACAGAAAGCCATACAGCACACTTTTAAGTGCGTTTTTTAAAAAAATAACTTTTGCTGCATTTTCTGTGGTGATGTCAAATGATATGGGGTAATTTCCAGCTTACAGTCAGAATGATATAAAAAGTAAAAAGCACTTGCATAGTGGCAAAATGCGACCCAGTTGGCATTCCATTTACTAGCTATTACAGCCAGAACTAATAACACTGAATACTTTGCTGTTACTGAGTCATAATTGGTTGATAACATGTGGCTGCTGCTTGTAATTTGAATAAAGCTAAAATCAGCTCAACCTTTTCACTGCTCACAATTATGACTCTCCACTGAAAATGAAAGGGCACAAAAATGTTGCAAAACAATGTACCATAAAGTCATCTGGTAATGTGAACAGGTGTATAGGGATATTTGGAATGTCAATAGTTTGTAAACACTTCCATCTCTGTACTTGGAACCTTTTCTGAAAGGGAAACCATATGTTGAAAAATCCTACATAGAAACTTTAAGGATTCCCAAGACTGATGCTCTTGTTTCCTTAGACTGTAAAACATCCATCAAAGCACCCGTGTCTTCAAACACTTACAATGACACAATAAAAACCCCATACTGGCATCAAGGATTTGTTTTTTTTTCTTCCACAATTCATGCTTGGATTAGACATTAAGTATACATACTTTGTAACTTCTGCCAACAGTGTACAAGCATTTTGTACAAGCATTTTGCTTCAGAATGGTCTTTTAACAATTTAAAGGTAATTTAATTGCAGCTTAGATTTTGTGATAAGTTCCAACTTGCAATTCCATAAGAAGACAGAAGATTAAAATTAATTCCTTGCCAGAGTCTTTCTGCAGTTCTGTCTGATGAACAGGTCCAATCTGACCACAATTTCAGACACACCATCTTTTTGCTGGCCCTTACTGAGGCATGCAAACATGTGCATCAGGCTGTAGATGGAGCGCAGAATGTGAGGCGCCAGGAACTACAATGAGAGTATACGCATACCTTGTAATTACCCTTATCAAATAGCAGCTAGATAGGCAAAACAAAGAAGCCACATGAAAACTCCAAGATACAAGACACTAAATAGGTTAAGTATCTCAGAGAAATAAAATCTAGGCTATGCAGGGCTTGCAATGTGTCAGATGAGCTTACCTTCTTGGAAGGGCAACGATTCTTTCCTTTTGGGGAGAGAAAAAAAAATAAAAATCATGCCTTTGCACATTCTTTACTACAACTAAAAATGGGTAGAGTATTCCAGCCGATGGCAGCAATCAATCATGCGCAAGCACATTTAAGAAAAAAGAATGTTACACTGTCTAATGGCAATTATGTAGCTATAATTTCAAAATGGGTGAGTTATGCAAACAAACATGTACCAGACTTTTGAGTTCAACAAAGGCCGGGGTCCTGTATTTGGAGAGGATCACGAAGTTGTCATGGATTAGTTTCAGTGTGCTTAGGGTTACACCAAGATGCCGGAACGATCAAGCCAAGTAAATTTCCACAATCACTTCCGTTTTCTTTCAGTTTCAGTGGTGACATTTAAGGACTAGTTGCTGTGCAGACAATGGCCATGAAAAAAAAACAGGCACGTACAGTCGTCCGCGTAGTTTTACCCAAACGTTCAACATACTACTATTCAGCAAACATATATGAAGCTGTTCGCCTTTATTTTACTCACATTTACTACAGTTAACATATCAGCAATTTAACAGACAGTTTGCACATTGCAAATTCGCTCAATTACTTAGTACTGTAAAATGTGGTAGGCTGACATTGGGCAACTTGCTGGAAATGCACAGATGACAAAAGCAGGATTGACTGAACCTGGCAAACACCAATAAATGGGAGTGAATACCATAGTCTTATTTTACAGTTATTTCTTAAGTGTCTGTTAGTACTTACATAGAAACATAAACCTGGATCTGCCTAGAAAAAGGGGAGAAGAAGAAAGGGGGGGAAAAAAAAAAAATAAAATAAAAAAAAAATATAAAAACACTAAGCTCACATAAAAAAAACCCCTGAAAGAACCAGGTTGTTCATTAAAATAATAATTGCACAAGTACAATTTAAGAGACTTTAGAAGGTGTTCTTGATCTTGGCAGCCACAAGAACCAGGATCTCTCCAATCTTCTTCTGCCAGTTGAGAATGTGTTTGGATTCAGTACACCACAACTCTCCATGCCGGGGTTCAGAGTTCTCACAGCGTTTCTTCACCTCCTCCTGCTGCTCCTGTAGGTGGTGACGAGACAGCAGAGATTTCAGATGCCTGCATTAGTGAGGACTCGATCATGTAATTACATGTTTGCTGGCATGGCCAGATCATGAGTAGAGAAATTTGAGGATAGTTCAGGAAATCTGAATGAAGTTTTGATCTAGTTTCATCCTAGCCGCCATAATGTTAAATTAGGTGTTACCCTAGATATTGGCAAAAGTTCAAATACATTAAATTCCACAAATATGTGAGCACATGTTGAATAAACAGAAGTTAGAGGTGCAAAACAATGGGGGGTATAAATAAAATGTGTGTGTATGTAAATGCACAAGTTATTTCCATTGTGGGTGGTGAAAGTATAAGGAAAAAAAACTGAGTTGCAAGTGGGAGTTTGTGTGTTGGTAGAAATACATTAATTCATCTCCACTTGTCTGTGTGGGCTGTTTGGAACTGTTTTTTTTTTTTACACTAACTGTTTTACTACTGCTAGATCAGAGCAGTATCAGAGCAGGAGCAGATCCTGTTAAAGCTTTCAAAGCTGCTAATACTGACCTTTGTGGATCGCTGGTGTAAGGCACTACCAAAGAACATATCTAAGCATTGTCAAGCACACAAAATATGTGAAGGCATCTGAACATTCCACCCCCCTCCCCACACACACAGTTGAAACCTCTTGTGAATTTTATACGAAAGCAAGCACTAAAATAAAATTCTACATAGTACATTTGTGAATATCATTTTACAAAATCGAAATCTTTTCAAACTTTTTTTTCCCATACTAAATTGTTGACCAGCAGTCCAACAATAAACTGTTTTAAGTTTATATAATAAGTGTTGCAATTAATTGTCACATGGAACCTTTCTTAACCAACACATACTTTGATAGATCCTACATCCTGCACTAAGATTAAAAAGCGCTGAGCCAACTGAGCAAATAAGATTCCTTACTGATATGACCAAAACTGAAGTTATATCCACGTGTGTTAAATTTAACAAATCAGAGGTACTGTGCCTATGAAAAAAAATCTTTGACTATCAAGGATGAGAAATACAGATTAATAATGTGCTGCTATTCTACAAGCCTATCACAGAATAACCATTGAATAACAGCAGGATCTCAGATGCTGTACTAATGACACTTGCAGGAAAAAATCACTTACTTATTTTACTTGCACTAGAAGTAAATTGCAGAAGACATTATATAGTAAAATCTCTAAACCCATTTCATTTCTTAATAAAAGAAATATATGAATAAATGGATATATTTCAATAAGTAAATTGAAAAAGTATTGTGGGCATTCCATTTCAAATATTCTTTCTCTCCAAGAATAGCTTGTGTTTTCATTGGCCTAGGTGTATTTGTTTAATCACACCAACACTGCAAATCTTCTGAACAGGTGCATAACAGACATGGATTGAAGTCTACATAGACTTACCTCTGTACCATGTTGTAGTTCAAACTTGTAGAAAAATGCCCAGGCATCACCCAGGTCTGGCTCAATCTTCACTGTGCGCAGGAACCATTCTCTTGCTTTGGTTATCTTTCTCTCACTCCAGAATAACCTATGGATCACAAACCATGGGAGCCTCTTTAAAATTAGGCATAGCATGAAGCATGGCCAAAATCTTTTACAATCTGAAAGAGTATTAGCATCATTTGCACCTGCTAAACTCATCATGCAAGTGTCTCTTTTCAATGCAATGATTACACTGCAGTTTCAGGGTTTTTTTTGGGAGTCAGGCAGATATGATATATGGAGTCTTACTTTGCAACAGCCAATAAAACATGGGGATCATGCTCGCATTTCTTCAGTGCATCAACACTCTTGGTCTTTCTCTGTGGTCTGGCCTCCAAGAACACAGCCTCGGCCCAAAGGATTCCTGTTAGAGTATTCAAAGGGCATCTTTGGGTGCTTCCAGTTATGCAGAATTTAGTCAGTTTGAATCAAACCCTGGTGTGTTTTCCCTTTTGGTGAGAACACAGAGGACTTGCACTAAGGTACAAACCAAAACAAATAGTGTGAGACCATCTGAGTGAGGTTCTCTCAGTGTAGTTCCAATTGACCTCTAGCATGGTTCAATCAAGTTGAGGAAAGATCCAACTATGGGACGTCAACCAAACATGCTGTGTATTTTAGCAGCCAGCATTTTTGTATACATGTAAGCTGTTAAACAGAGCTGCAGTGACTTTTGAGGTGTCTTGGATATTTAGACTGATGAAACAAAAAAAAGAACAAAAAGCTAAAAAAAAAAAAAAGGTGGCTGTAATAATAAATAAATAAATAAATAAATAAATAAATAAATAAGAAAGAGCCCCCCATTTCTGGATTTTTGTGAATTTTCAAAATTATACAGTGGATTCAGAAAGTATCCAGATGCATTGTGGATTTGAATTTGAATTGATATAATTGTCATTTTTACCCATCACTTAATCTACACATAACCGCCCATAATGATGTGAAAACATGTTTTTAGAGACTTTCGAAAATTAATTAAAAATCAAAAACTAAAATCTCTTATTCATAAGAGTATTCAGACCCTTTGCTGTGGCACTCCGTATTGTCGTCAGGTACATCCTGTTTGCTTTAATTATCCCTGAGATGGGTCTAGAACTCAATTGGAGTACATCTGTTGCAATTTAAATTGATTGGGCATAGTTTGGAAAGGTACACCCCAGGGAGTGTATAAGCACCCACAGTTTACACTGCATTGTCAGGACAAAAACCAAGCCATGAAGTCCAGGGAAATGTCTGTGGACCTCTGTGATCAAACTGTGGCAAGGCATAGATAAGGGCAAGGATAAAATACAATTTCTAAGGCTTTGAGTGTTCCCAGGACCACAGTGGTCTCAATAATTTTGAAATGGTAGAAGTTTGGCACCTTGAACCTTCCTAGAGCTGGCTGTCTAGCCAAATTGGGAATCGGGGAAAAATGGGCCTTGGTCAGGGAGGTAAGAAAGAACACAACATTCACTTTAAAAGAGCGCCAAAAGTCCTGTGTAGAGATGGGAGAACCTGTTGAACAGACAACCATCTCTGCAGCACCCCATAAATTAGTAAGGTATAAATTGGTTAGAAGCCACTGTTGAGTAAAAGAGTTTGCTAAACAGCATGTAAAGGACTCTGGCAACATGGGGAAAAAGATTCTCCAGACTGAAGAGATGAAAATTTATCACTTTGGGCAGAACAGCAAGCACTGTCTGGTGAAAAACAGGCACTGCACATCACCTGGCCTCTGCCGGCTTGCCTTCTTCCCATAGTGCCTCCTGGTGCCATCTCTTCCTCAGGTAAGTGACACGCGCACACCCAGTCGTCCACATGATGTAAAAGAAATCAGGCCAACTTCTTCCACTGCTCCATGGTCCAGTACTGATGCTCGTGTGCCCATTGTAGGCGTTTTCAGCAGTGGACGGGGTCAACGTGAGCACTCTGACCGGTCTACGTCTACACAGCAAGCTGCGATGCACCGTGTTTTCTGACACCTTTCTATAATAGCCAGCACTAACTTTTTCAGCAATTTGTGCTACAGTAGTTATTCTGTGGAATCGGACCAGATGGGCTATCCTTCACTCCCAATGTGCATCAATGAGCCTTAGGCGCCCATGACCCTGTTGCCGGTTCACAGGTCGTCCTTCCTTGGACCACTGTTGTTAGGTACTAACCACTGCATACCGGGAACAACCCACAAGACCTACTGTTTTCGAGATTCTTTGACCCAGTTGTCTAGCCATCACAATTTGGCCCTTGTCAAAGTGGCTCAGATCCTTCTGCTTGCTCATTTTTCCTGCTTCCAAAACAGTTCACTTCGAGAACTGACTGTTCACTTGCTGCCTAATATATCCCACCTCTTAACAGGTGCCATTGTACCATGTTTATGTTATACACTGCACCTGTCAGTGGTTTAAATGTTAGGGCTGACTGGTGTATATAGCTGATATTCGAACTGTACAAAGACATGCATCACACTTAGATGTTACCATTTTCATTTGTGAATTTTTAGTGATTTAAAAAAAAATTCAGAAAGTAGTATTAAGCGATAGTTTTTGCACATTATGTTGTACCGTAGATTTAAATCAAAATGAATTGACTTGGGTACACAATTATTTTTTTCCCCCAAATTAAATAAACAAATTAAAAACTGAAGCTCTCATTTAAACAGGTATACTGACCCGTTATTCAGTACTTTGTAGAAGCATCTTTGGCAACAATTACAGTTTTGAGTCGTCTTTGGGAGTGTCTACAAGCTTTGCATACCTTGATTTGGGCAATTTCTTCAATTCTTTCTTGTAGATCCTCTCAAGCTCCACAGATGTTCTAAGTTCCATAGGGTTCAAGTCTATGCTTTTCCTAGGCCACTAAAGGGTATTCAGCAACTTGGCCACTGCAGCTTTGTCTTGGCTATATGCCTCTGGTAGCTGCTGTGCTCAAATGTGAACCTTCATCCCAGACTGAGGTTGTGCGCAATTCAGAGCAGGTTTTCTTCAAGGACCTCGCTGTATTTGGCTGCATTCATCCATCCCTCACTTCTGATCAGTTTCCCCATCCCTGCTGCTGAGATGCACCCCCATAGCCTGATGCTTCCATTCCATAGGAGATCCATAGGGATGGTATTAGCCAGTAGTGCTTGGAGACATTGTGCTTAGAGTACAACCTAAAAAGTTAACTTTTTTTTCATATCAGACCAGAGAATGTTTTTCCTCATGCCCTCATAGTCCTTTAAGTGCCTGCCATATGCCATATCCCACTCTACCATAAAGGCCTGATGGATGGAGTATTTCTGAGATGGCTGTCCTTCCAGCAGGTTAACAGGTTCTGTCAGCTCTGACGAGGACTTCTGAACATCTGTTAAGAGTGGCCTTTGGGTTCTATGTCACCTCCCTGACCAAGGCCCTTCTAACCTAGTTATTCAGTTTGGCCCGACAGCCAGCTCTAGGAAGAATCCTGGTGGTTCCAAACTTCAATTTTACAATGGGGCCCACTGTGCTCCTGGGAACATTCAAAGCATTAGAAATGGTTTTATACCCTCATCCATATCTTAAAACACTGCCATTGTCTTTACACAATTTGATCTCACAAGTTTATGGAGAGTGCCTTGGAATCCGTGGCTTGGTTTTTGGCCAAACATACACTGTGAATTGTGTGACCTTATACACACACAAGTGTGTGCCTTTCTAAATTATGCCCGATCAACTGAATCAGACATGTATCCTACTAGACATCTAATTTTAACTGTTTAATATAAGATTTAATTGCTGGGCTATACAATAACACTCGTATGTTATTTTTCACTTGTAGTGATTCAAAAAAAGTCCACTGTACTGTATCCATACTCTAAAGTAAACCAAAAATATGAAATTTGCTCTAACTCGGCAAATGCACTAATAAGCATCATTAGAGAATGTAATATCAGCTGCAGAATGTGAGTAGTGCTTCAAGCAATAGATGGGAAAAATTGGTCACAGCCAACCTGAGTTGGGACACTCCTGTAAGGCTTTAGCCATGAGTGTGTTGGCAATGTTCTTTAGGCCTGCTCTGTACTCCAGCCGAACTGATTCTAACCTAGGAGATGGGAAAGGAGATTGACAGTTACACAGTGTTAGATGTGCTCCCATCTAAATATCTCCCAAGTTATAAGCAAAATTTTTTGAGATGTGTAGACCTAAGAATAAAAGAAATATCTTACCATAGCTCTGGGGTCTGTGGGTTCTTGAGGCGTGATTTCTCCAAGATAGCACGAGCACGTGTGAGCTGGCCCGCTCTCTCCTCCAGACGTGACAGCAGTAACCACAGAGGCATAGAGTGGGGACACTTCTTCAGCTGACCAACAAATACACAGGACATAAGGCTCAACGATTAATTGATTTTGAACTGAAATCAAACACTGCATTAGGTGCCATTTAACCCGATGTGTGCGCAACCCCTTCAATAACAAAACATGAAAGTAGACTGGGAACATAAGGTCTAGCTTGACTCCACAAACGTGATACGTAGCCTAGCTGACCTACGAGAGGACGAGTTGCTGCCATCATGTGAAAGAAGCAAGCGCTAGTTAACAGCAAAGGAGGCTAGCAGTAGTGAGCCTGGTCCTAAAAGTGAATGCGAGTCTAACTGAAACAAGTGAAGCTGACCTTACAGACAAATGAAACTGTACATCAAATGTCTGGAAATATTTTGGCTTCAGGAAGACGGACACCCTGCAACAGAAGGCGATTTGCAATACGTAACAGCACAAACTCAGACCAGCATCTCAGATGGTAACACAAATCGCAGCATGATGAATGTTTTGCGGAGCACCGGCTCAAGCTTTTAAGCAGCCCATAATCACTCACGCGTTTGAAAGCAGACGAACCATATGAGACGAACTCATGCCGACACAAAGAAATAATGGGTGCCATCACAAAATTCATAGCACAAGCTCTCATGATAATTTACACCATGTCGAAGACTGGCTTTCAAAACCTGACAAGATAAATTATGTCAGAACTTTTTCCACCCTCAATGTGAAATTACAACATATAAAAATCAGGTAAAAAAAATAAATCAAACATTTTTGGGAAAAATAGGAAAAATAAAACTTACAAAAACCTGGTTGCATAAGTGTGCACACCCTTTCATAATTGGGAATGTGGCTGTGTTCAGAATGAACCAATCACATTCAATCTCATGTTCAAAAGCAATTATCATACATGTTGAAAGGTATAGATCAGGAAAGGGATATAAAAGAATTTCCAAAACATTAGATGTACCCTGGAACACCATGAAGGACATCAACAAGTAGACAAAATGGGGCACCACAGTAACGTTAGAAAGAACAGAACGCCCCTCCAAAATTTACAAAAGGGTAAGACAAAAACTTACCAGGGAAGCTGCCAAGAGACCTACAGCAACATTAAAGGAGCTGTAGAAATAGACAAGAAATGAATACTTTCTGCATGTGACAATCTCTGTCTATTCTATTCTCTTTCTTTAGATTCTTCACATCACATCACCAAAAGAACAACATACCCACGGTGCAGCATGGTGGTGGCAGCGTCATGCTTTAGGGCTGCTTTTCTTCAGCCAGAACTGGGGCTTTTATCAAGGTGGAATCAAGAATACCAAATCAAATACCAGTTGATTTTAGTACAAAACATTCAGGTGTCTGCTGAAGTAGAAATGGAATGTCATCTTTCAGCATTCCAGTGACCCAAACGATACATCCAAATAAACAATGTAATGGCTTAACCAAAAGATCATTGTTTTTGAATGATCTAGAGCCCAGACCTGACTGCAACAGATCTAGAATGTTTTTGCAAGAAAGAGTGGGAAAATATTGCCAAGTCAAGATGTAGCATGCTGATAGACTCTTAACCAAAAAGACTGAGTGGTGTAATAAAATGAAAAGGTGCTTCAACAAAGTATTACTTCAGGGGTGTGCACACTTACGCAACTAGGTTATTGTACGTTTTTTATTTTTCCCATTTTTCCTGTATACAGCATATAACAATTGGATGTAATCTTATAACTTGACTTACCGGTACGTGAAAGCTCGAGCATTGTTTAACCAACTTTGCATGATACATTTATGTTATTGGTAACTGAAATGTTGATCTATCACAACTTGAAACCCTATATAAAATTATTGCCTATTATTGCTATGATTGTCTATACCCCCTCATTCCAATATTTACCCCCTGGTTGTAGGCATCTCGGGCTTTGTCCATGTTCTCAGACTGCTCCTCAATCTGGCCTTTCATCATCCAGAGCTTGGGGAAATCCTCATAGTGCCTCAAGGCCTCAGAGCAGAGTTCTTGGGCTACTACAATGTTTCCCAGTACCCACTCCAACTTCACAGACTTCATAAAGACCTGCACAAAGAGGTATAGTAGCTCTGCTTATAACACACCTGGGCCCTCATGTATCTTTTTTTTTTTTTTTGACCCTGGGCCCTCATGTATCTACGCCACGTAAACACAAATCCGCATGTAAATTTTGTGTATAACTGTGTATTTTGCCTGTATTTAAATGCTATGCATACAAATGGCTACAAACATTCTCACTCACTTTCAGTAACTGCTTTATCCTGCTGGCTATCTTGCCTGACAGTAACCCTTTAGCCTATCCCAAAAACACCTGCAGGGCACAATACACACACATTCAGATAATCATTCATGCAAAGGGGCAATTTATCTTAACCAGTCAACCTGTTGTCAATTTTTTTGGGAGAACCTGGAAGCAACCCATGCGAACACATGGAAAATATGCACAGAACCTCTGCACAGACAGTAACCTGACCTCAGGACTGAATTAGGGACCCTGGAGCGGTGAGGGGCAACACCATCTGCTGCACTACTGTGCTGCCCTGTCTACAAATATCCTGTATTTATTAAGCTTCTTTGCTTACACTTACTACATGCATATCATACGCACTTCTGATTAATCCCAACTTTATTGTGCATAAAAGACTTCTAAATTCTATGCACAAAAACAATTTAGAACCGTTCTATGCTATGTTGATAAATGAGAGCTCTGGTCCCTATATTATTGCTGCATTAAAACTTTGCTTCTCTCAGTGGTGTTCTGTCTGAAGACTTAGAAAAGTGAATATAAAAAAAACAAAGATCATAATATGTGGCAGGACCATCAAACTAAACTACAATAAATAAATTACTTAAAAATTTCCATTTTAAACATTTATTAAAAGTGCACTCAAATATTTTCCATGTTTGACTTGACTGTCAATCATTAACAGTGCACAAAAACATGATAGTGAAATCTTCCGTCACTGCTTTGGGATTACCATATGCAGATTTTATCTGAGAAGACAAAATAACAGGCTGTGGCGTAAAGCCTTCTTATACTGTATGTTTTCATGGTCAGTGAAAATGAAGCATGCCTTTCATGTGCTAACATAAAACTATACACCAGGAAATGTTCTTGACGAGTTCACACAAAATTTTAGTTCCTTTGTATGAACCAGTTTCCATAGATACAAAGGGAAAAAAATAAACGTAGTGACAGCTTTGAAAATATAATTTTTTCATACTGCTGCCAAGCATCCAACTTACATTTTGATGGGGTGAGAACTGCCTTTTCTAGCAAGGACCTTTTCTAGCACTTTATGGCACCCACCACATCATTAGGAGAGACAGGGAACTAATGCTCTTTACCTTAACCTTGGCCCTAGAAATGAGAAAAACCTTAATCTTCTACAAAAAATCAGCTCTAAAACACCTCTGAGTAATAAAACATTAACTAACTCCATGACCAAGAGAACAATTATTAAAAGATCCAAGTTGAAGGTTTATTTAAAAATGGGCAGACATAAAATAAAAACACCAACCACCACTTTTAATAAAGAGCACAAGCAGCAGCTACTCAAATACTCTAGTTAATCATTCTCACTGAGACTTGACAATGTTGAATCCTATCACTGTGTGTTAAGAATTGGTGCTTTACTGATAGATGTCTGTAACCTTTGAACATTCTAAACTTAGTTATACAAGGTGGAAAATAAATGACAGTTTGACTAAAAGCACAGCTATTAACTGTGAGGGGAAGGCTAAAGTATGGGTGAATATCCTGAGGAGGAAGCCTTCACCACAGCTTCTCAAATCATAACCTCTCTGGACCTGGCTAAAATTGAAATTTGTTCTTGTTCACTCACCCTGGCAGTGGGAGCACTGCTACGGGCTTTTGCGAGCAGTCTGCGGGCTCTCTCATACTCATTATTCTCTGACTCCAGCTTCACAGCAGCCAGCCAAATCTCTTCACTGTTGGGGTTGGCCTGGAACAACATGGGTTTACTGTCATAACTAGAACAAAAGTAGGCATAAGGGAATAAAGAAAGGCTCATCTAAAAGAAAATTAAAAACAAAAAGGGAAACTTATCATGTACTAAATTACATCACGTTTGATAACTGAAATCAGTCTCCAATATTATCGCTGCATTAAAACATGGATCTTTCTGTGGTGCTCTGCCCGAAGATTAAATAATAATAATTTATATAATAATAATAATAATAATAACAAAAATAATTTTAAAAAATGTGGCAGGGCCACAAATTTCCTTCAATGCTTTAGGATTGGGATTTTATCTGATAAGATGATAATAGACTATGGCTATAAAGCCTCAATATAGTGTATGAATAAGTTTACATAAGGGAAAATGAAGCATACTTTCTATGTGGTAACATAAAACATCAAGAAATGTTTTTGATGGTTCATATAAGATCTTCATTTTCATTGTATGAACCAGTTTCCAGATATAAGAAGAAAATTACACACAAAGGAAAACCTATCACAAAACTATGAAATTACATTAAGTTTCAAAAGCTGAAATCAAACTCTTTAAATTGCAATAGTATATTAATAGTAATTAATAGTATATAAGTTACCTCCCTGGAGAGCAATTTGGGTCATTATCAATAGACATGTTCCGAAGACAAATATACACAGTTTACATATGTTTAAAACCGATTACATTTATGATATAACTTTTTGTGTAGAAAAGTGAATACATAAACACTTTGCCTATGTTTGCCCCCCTCGAATGGGTCTGGCCTTGACGTGGCGAGGAGGCTTGTGTGTTCCAGTGACCCTGGAGAGCGATACCGTCTGGAGCTTACT